>JAECUM010034754.1:0-26595 GCA_016617855.1 Megalonaias nervosa
GTCCAACACGCCAGCACCCACTTATCCTACTAACCTATTAACCAGACTTAACAATTAACAATTAATCCTAATACACTTATCTACCAGACAACATACCAACAACAGGACCAGGACTAAAAAGGGGACTATGGCAAAACGCCAGCTAAAACACAAGTCCCTAAACCAACTTAAAAGGCATAAGGAATCAAAATCCAATGGTAACGACGAGAGAACCAGGACTACTAGACATCATAACAATGACAACAACAGGATTAAACTGGACACAGGGTAAGTAAAACAACATGCAAACACAAAAGGACTATGACAAAACGCCAGCTAAAAAGCAAGCCCTGAAATCAGCCTTAAAAGGCACAAGGAATTGAAAACCAAACGCAACAACGAGGGAGCCAGAAATACCATTGAATATCAGATTCAACTAGGGAAATAAGACTATGGCACAAGGACCAACTAACGGGCAAATCTTAACTAAAATACCAAGACAAAAGGACACATAAGAGCACTAGCAACAACAAGGGTGGCAGGACTAAGGCAACAACTGCCAAGCCAAAAGGCGAGTCCTAAAAAGGAACTTACACACGAAAGGAATCGAGATTCACTTTTAACAACAAGGGGGTGCACAGCGCCACAGACGGACACCAATAAGTTTAATCGGAAACACAATCGCGTCGATGGACAGGCAAGTATAACAAGGGCAAACAGGACCAAGACATCAAAAGCCAACCATACAGAACCAACAATATAATATAGACTAAACAACACCACAAAAAAACACTCTGTACATAGCATGCGACAAACTAAATCAACACTACTCCAACACTATTCAACTAAAACAAACTAACAAAGCACACACAACCACAATAACTAACATAACCACTAACCAACACATAATCAACTAACAACTAATAACTAATACTAAAGGGAAGGAAAAAAAAATATAATAATAATATATATATATATATATATATATATATATATATATATATATATATATATATATATATATATATACAAAATATATTTTTTTAAAAATAAATATGTATGTGTGTGTATGTGTATATGTGTGTATGTGTATATATGTGTATATATGTGTGTGTGTGTGTATATATATATATATATATATATATATATATATATATATATATATATATATGTATGTGTGTGTGTGTGTGTGTGTGTGTGTGTGTGTGTGTGTGTGTTATCTCTTCTCTCATCTCCCCCTCCCATCTCCCATCCCATACCTCATGCATGACATTAGCAAAACAAAAAGGGCACAATATCAATTCAAAATTGACGATTGACAGAAAATAATCAAATCAAGACAAGGAAGACAAAAGACAAGAGAGAGGCAACTGGGGAATACAGCCAAGTGAACACAGGAAAACGACTGGAATATTAACCTCCACTTGGCGGACAAGAAGGAGCCCTTCCGGAAGAACAGAACAAGGAAGGTCCAGAACCTCCACAGGGCAAGCACTAGCCCTCCAACACCGGAAGAACAGAACCAGGAAGGACCAGTACCTCCACAGGGCAAGCGCTAATCCTCCAAATCAAAAACTAAAAAACCAAACCCCAGTCCCTCCCATGGGCAAGCTCTGGCCCACGCAAGAGCAAGCACTGGCTCAAATCCATACCCTCCCCTGGGCAAGCACTGGCCCACTTCCCCGAGCAGGCACTGACACAAACCTTGGCAAGCACTGGCCCACCTCCTTGAGCAAGCACTGGCTCAACACTTCCGGATAAAAGCTCTCCTTTCCACCCATCCTCTACTAACCCCCTCACTAACAAATAGGGCCCAAAACAGGCGCTATGGAAAACAGCCTAGCGAACACCTGAGTAGAATCCTGCGTATAACAAGCCTATGTTGAACAAAGACTTTCCACTATAAGCCCTCTCTTCACTTTCCTCTTATTCCACCCTCACCTTTACTAACACAAGGGGCCTAAAACAGGTGCTAGGGAAAATATACTGGCAACACCTGGTTGGAATCCTGGAAACAACAAGCCTGTGTTGCCCACTGATTTTCCACTTAGAATCCCCTTCCCCCACCCCCCACCCCCCACCCCCCCATCTCTATTCTCACCCCCTGCTTTTATATACAAGGGAGGCACTTCCATTGGCAATAGAAGGCCTCATTCGATAACACCATCGTACAAAAACTACCCTGATCTTTCAGTCCCTCCGCCATAAAAAACACCAACTAATACTAACAATGCGTGATCCACCCCCCCACCCCCCAAAAAAACACACAGGGTTGCTGACATCCGGCTGATTGGTGTAATTTCGCCATTAAAAGTACGCTTAGTACACAAAATTCCAACTACACAAGGATAAAATAGGCAATCTTCAACTCAGAAACTTAGATCAATTCTACAGGTGGCCCACACAATATTGGGGATAGGGAACGTCCACTAGCACAACTGGACAGAATCTGACATACAATCACGTCGGTCCGGGCCCTTTGGCGCGTACACGGCATCAGCGGTTGGCGTCCCCCGCCGGGTCCCCTTCCTACTTTCCACCTCCTGAGATACAATTAAAAAGTACGACTATCGTACATAAAAGCGGTGTTTTTGCGGCATCATTCCTGAAACACCGACCAATTTAAAAGCTCAACAATTGAGCATTAACGAGTCGCAAAAGCTCTTAGTTAGCATAGGCGACTTTAATCCTTCTCAGACAGTCATTCCCGCCATTCAACATTGAATAAAAGTGACAAGCAACCATTTGGACAAAATGAACAAGCTGCAGGAAGTGGTTGATGATATTGGGATGGTGGAGGAAATGTTGATGAGATTGGAGGATGGTTGTTAAAGTCCCCACCGTCTTAAAATGGAGATCAGTAATTGATGGAAGGCCAAGGAAAGGCTAAGAGAACTAATTAAACAAGAAAACGAAGAAAAGGAAGACATAGATGATAAAGAGAGTATGAGAATATGGAATGAAAAATAATGAAAGAAGAGGAAAACGAAAAGATGAAAAAAGATAGAGGTAAAGGAAGAAGAAGAGGAAAGAAAGATGAGAAGAAAAGAAGAATGTAGTGCAGAAAATAAGATATTGTGGAGGAGAAGACGAGAAGACAGAAAATAGAAGAACAAGAAGAAACCTAAAGGCCCTTTTCAGGGCCACTCCATTGCCTCGAAAAAGATATCTATTCTCTCTTGCCATATTTGTGTTTTTGCTTGTTTGTCTATGTCTCTATACATGTTTCTATTGTCCCTAGAGTAACGCGTATTCACTGTTCCGCCCGATTGAAGTCAACCACTTCCAACATTGTTGCCAGTGTCCAGTACCGTGATGTCACCCTGTTCCATTTCCCTTGAGGCTAAACAGTCCCACACTGTTCCATTTTTTATTTTGACTCTATACTGCAAACTCCTAAATTTAACATAGAAGTCTACGTGAGGCTATACATTTTGAGGCTATACTGCAAACAACCAAATTTAACACAGAAGTCTCCGTGAGGCTATATCGTCCCCTAACACTATTACCGCTTGTGGATCAAATTCTCGAAGTTAGTTGTAATACTTTCTGATGACAGGCTTATAATACATGCGATAGGCTTTCTTTGGCAGAAGGTGAGTGTCATGGAGTGCATGAAGCACTATGCGATTTTACTGTTTTAACTTCAAGTGGGGTTGGAAAGTTTCATTGCGCATCACGTTGTGGGCATGGGTGGGTTGGGGTATTATTTTGGAAGGTATTGATGAATATAAGCCTCTCATAAAATTATATGGAAAATGGAACCAAGCAAGGTAGTTTGCAGAATTTAACGATGTGCAAACAATGCCAGATCAGTATCAGGTCACCTTTTACAACCAATCAGATTGCAGAAAACAACGCTCAATTAATAACAATTGAAATAATATATTTTTAAGATATATTTCGAATGATAAATGTTCATCAGCATTGACCTTTAAAAGTTGTCTCCACTATAAAATAAAATCTAATCCTAGAAGGCTTTTATTGATAAATAAAGATTCCTTTTCCGGTCTTTTGCCGTATGGAAGTCCATTTACGTACTGGTAATGTGCTGAACAACAAAATACTGGTAAAAGTCAAAGTTTGTCTTTATATTATTCTTGTTAAACTTTGTCTATTGAAATTTATATAGGTTAAATCTTCAAATACCAATTTTGACAGCTATCGTAACCAATTAAAACTCCTTGTAGCCAAACGAAAACGTCCGTTTTTGCAAGAAGGAGTCCTTTTAGAGTTTTATACAAACCCGAGGAAAATCATACAAGTATAAAGATTGTGTGGAATGTTTCGCTGATAATGGTCACCAAAATGTATACTGTCATATCAGTGCTTGAAAGGAACCATATAAATGTGAAAGTTTAGCCTAGATGTAAAAGTTAGGACAAAAAATAGAATTAGATGGGGAAAGGGGACGTGGAAAATAAATAATAAACTTTTAGAAAATGTAGACTTTATAAAGGAAGTAAATCTTCAAATAAATAAGATGTTTCTAGTAGAGGAAATAGATATTTTAAAACAATGGGATAAGTTTAAAAAGAAAATTAAAAAAATAGCAATTAATTATAGTAAAAGAATAAGTGAAATAAGGAAAAAAGAAAAAGAGGAGATAATGATTCAACTAAAGAAAACAAAAGAAAAAGATAAGCAAGAATTACTTTATGATAAACTAAAAAAGATAAAGGATCAAAAAAACAAGGGGGCAGAAATCAGAGCGGGGAAATTTTCAGCCATATACACGAAAGCGAGAGGCATATACAAAAGGGAAGAATTTAGGAAAGGAGAGGAAAAAACTTTAACCAGCTTAAATGATGAGAAAGGAGGGATTCTAAACAAAAAAGATGAAATTGTGGGCAAAATTAACTCTTTCTACAGTAACCTATACAAAACTCAAAACATCAAAGGGGAGATAATAACAGAATATTTAAAAGATATTAAATGTGAAAAAATTACATCAGTACATAAAGACTTATGTGATGATTTTATTGTGACAGAAGAAATTGCCAAAACGATTAACTCCCTAGCCAAAGGGAAGACACCAGGGAGAGATGGACTCACGGGGGGATTTTATAAAAAATTCCAACGTGAGTTAGTGCCAATCTTGGAATCTTGGAATCCTTATACAATAACATATTATTAAGGAATGATAAACTGACAAATACAATGAGGGAAGGGTTAATTATACTAATATATAAGGGAAAGGGAGATAGGAAAGATTTAAAAAATTGGAGGCCCATCTCCCTCCTTAATAATGATTATAAAATTTTAAGTAAAATACTAGCTAATAGGATAAAAAAAGGTATGAATAAAATAATAAACAGAAATCAAACTTGCGGGGCAATTGGGAACGACATACAGAATAATATTTTAAATATCAAAACGATCATTGAGTTCATAAAAGAATCAGGTCGGAGAGGCGCTATGGTGCTTCTTGACCAAGAAAAAGCCTTCGACAGAATTGAACATAACTATGTGCAACAAGTGCTTGAGAAATTTGGTTTCGGAGAAAATTTCCGGAAATGGACTGAAATCCTGTACAGAGATATAAACGCTAGAGTACAGGTTAATGGTGGTATCACGACAAAATTTGAAATACAGAGATCAGTCAGACAAGGCTGTCCTATATCCATGCTATTATACGTAATAGCGATTGAAATACTTAGTATAAAAATAAGAAACAACAAACAAATAGAAGGAATTAAGATCCCAAACTTGAAAGAAGATTTCAAAATGCTCCAACATGCAGACGACTGTACTAACTTCATAAGTGACCCAAATTCTTTTAAACATCTAGAAAAAGAATACGAAAATTTTGGTAAAGCATCAGGTTCCAAAATAAACCATGATAAAACTGAAATTTTAAAAATAGGAAACTGGAGGGGGAACCATCCTGGGCTCCCACCCCGATTAATAAAAGAAAGGGTTAAAGCCTTGGGAATTTACTTTGGCAAAAATGAAGAGATAGAAAACTTAAAAAATCTAAAAAGGAAAGTAGACAAAAGTATTGAGACCTGGGCCCAGACGCCACTTTGTATAATGGAGCGTTCACAAGTTGCAAAAACTTATTTTTATTCAAATATAAACTATGTTTTAAAATCACTAGATTTACATCAGAAGATACTTAATAAAGTAGACAAGCAAATAATTAATTATATATGGAATTTTAAATTACACTATATAGATAAAGAAACCCTATATAGGGAAAGTAAAAGGGGAGGGGTTAGGACTACCCAATTTAAAATGGGCACAAGAGGCAAACATTTTAAATAGATTTTTAAAACTTAAAGCTTCCCCGGATATGCCGTGGGAAGCAATATACATATATTGGTTTGGATTCATAAATAGGAATAGAAGAGATATTTTTATGAATAATACTTTGACAAAAAATTTTTCACAAATAAAAAATATAAATATATAAAGGACATAATTTTTAAATATAGGGATAAAAAAGAAATATGGGAGGGGGAAGGAAATAAAAACACTTACAAATTAATAAGAGAACACTACACAAAAAATCAAAGATGTAAGGTGGAAAATGAAAATTGGGGGGTTGAATGGAACAACACTTGGCAAAATTGGGCCAATATAAAATCATTAAAAATGCAAAGCATAATTTTCAAATACTTACATGATGTATGGTTAACGGGGGAAACAGCAAAAAGAAAAGGGATGATCCAAATTATACCAAAGTGCCCGCTATGTAAAGCATATAGCTTTACAAAAGCGCACGTAATGCTAGAATGTAGGACAAATAAACCGACAAGAGACAGAGTAATTGCTTCAATACAAAAAATAAAAACAGTTAAATACCAACGAAACAGAATTCTATATTTAGATGCGAAATTGGACCAGAAAACTTTTTTTGATACAACGAATTTTATAATAGAAACAATGCGCAATTGCGGTCAAGTAATTACGATACGCAAATGACCAAGATAAAAGATAGTCTAAAAATGTTTATTTTCTCCCTTTAGTAACTCATATATTAACCAACAAATAAATGAACTGGAATCTTATACTAACAAAATAAATTTTTTCTACTTCAATTTAAGATGGGACAGGGTACCTACACATGGACGAAGTAGGAGACAGAAACGCCACCGGGCTATACCACAAGGCGCTACGCGAAGTGGGAAGGCCGGTGGAGGAGCCTCCGAAAAAGACATGTGTAGGATATGGACAAACAAACATGAACACATGGGAAATGTTTGGTTTTTTTTACTAACAAAAATCTATTAAAAATGAATTAATTTTGTCTACTTTTTATATTTGGAACTTTTAAATAGAGGAGTAAAATTGGAGTAAGGACAGGTCTAGTGGGGTGAAGCAAGTTACAAAATAAATAAAGACTTGTGGAACCTCACAGACTGTCTTTACCACCAACCTCCTATTTTCAAACCAGAGAAAATAAGAAACGACACATAAATCATGCACTCAGTAAAACATTAGGGTTTGTTTTTCTTTTAATTCTCCTTATCACACCGTTTCTTATACAAAATTCAAAAATAATAAAATAAATATTGTATTAAATAAATAATTCACTTTGTAAAGAAACTCTAAGAAGATTAAGATCATTGTGCCGTCCTAACACAGACATCTATAGCATACATACAATATAGCACCATACAGATAGCACACATAGGACATAGGGACCCCTTGGCAAGGGTCACTGTATAAAAAAAAGATGCGGTCCTTCCCAACTGGTAAATTAAACCGGTGAAGAAGACCCACCTTTTAGAAAACACAAAGGAAAAAAAGAAATACCCCACAAAAATTGGGAGCAAAATTCTATTTCGAAATAAAGACACTTACAACACCTCTGAGGGGGAACATATACACATAAAAACCTTTTTATTTTTTTTTTGGATGATGGGGTAATTGTCTGGTGCCCCAAAAAAAAAAAAAAAAAAAAAATAGCCTAGAATGGAATCTGACTAACCACATGATGGGACATGCAGGAGAAAGAACCTTTAATGTGTGTGTTGTAATGATTAAATTTGTGTAACAGTGGAGAGTTGTTTGGGAACCATTTAAGTGTGCAGTATGTTAAAAAATGTTTAGTCACCGTGGAAATCTGAACAAGCACATGAGGATACATGCTGGAGAGAAACTATTTAAGTGCGAAGTATGTGATAAAATGTTTAGTCAAAGTGGATATCGAAATCAGCACATGAGGATACATACTGGAGAAAAACCATTTAAGTGTGAAGTATGTGATACAAGTTTTACCCAGAGTGGACCTCTGAATGACCACATGAGGATACATACTGGAGAGAAACTATTTAAGTGTGAAGTATGTGATAAAATGTTTAGTCAAAGTGGATATCGAAATCAGCACATGAGGACACATACTGGAGAAAAACCATTTAAGTGTGATGTATGTGGTAAGAAGTTTAGTCAAAATGGAAATCTGAACAGTCACATGAGGATACATACTGGAGAAAAACCATTTAAATGTGAAGTATGTAATAAACTGCTGACTCGTGGTGAACATCTAAAGATTCACATGAGGACGCATACTGGAGAAAAACCATTTAAGTGTGAAGTATGTGGTAAAAGTTTTACTCAAAGTGGACCTCTGAATGACCACATGAGGATACATACTGGAGAAAACCCATATAAGTGTGAAGTATGTGGTAAAAGTTTTACTCGCAGTAATTTTCTGAGTCAGCACGTGAGGATCCATACTGGAGAAAAACCATATAAATGTGAAGTATGTTATAAAATGTTCAGATGGATTGCAGGTTTGAATAACCACATGAGGATACATACTGGAGAAAAACCATTTAAGTGTGAAATATGTGCTGAAAGGGTTAGTCAGATTGGAAATTTGAAAAAACACATGATGATGCATACTGTGGAAAAAACATTTAAGTGTGAAGTGTGTAATAGAATGTTTAGTCAGGGTGGACAGCTAATATTGCACATGAGAATGCATACTGCAGAGAAACCACTTAAGTGTGAAATAAGTGCTGAAAGGGTTAGTCAGATTGGAGATTTGAAAACACATGATGATACATACTAGAGAAAAAACATTTATGTGTGAAGTATGTAATAAACTGCTGACTTGTGGTGAACATCTAAAGATTCACACGAGGAAGCATACTGGAGAAAAACCATTTAAATGTGAATTATGTGGTAAAAGTTTTACTCACAGTGGACCTCTAAATAAGCACATGAGGATACATATTGGAGAAAAACCATATAAGTGTGAAATGTATTATAAAATGTTTAGATGGAATGTAAGTTTGAATAACCACATGAGGGTACATACTGGAGAAAAACCATTTGAGTGTGAAATATATGCTGAAAAGTTTAGTCAGATTGGAGATTTTAAAAACACATGATGATGCATCCCGTATGAAATTTTTAGGCAGATTCCGCCAGGAGTTTAGGTGGATTCAGGGTGGATTCCACCTAAAAATACCAAATTTCAGACAGACTTTAGACGGACTGGGAATACGGCTAAGGTGACAGACTGAATCCGTCTAATAGTTAAGTGTACTATTTCTTATATTCCTCCTAAAGGATAACTGTTAGACAGAAAAGTTCTGCTTGTCCAGTTCATTTTCTACTTTAAGATGGATTTTGGACTTAGACTGATTTTGGCAGAAATCTTAGGCGTAATTTTGAACTTTATCAAAAGAACTACATTAGCATAGAATCTTTGGACTTAGAAAATTTGGTGCAAGGTGGATTTTGGACTTGATCTGATGTTTACTCTGAAAAATAAGTTTCTTTTACTTCCTATTAAAATATGCTCTACAACAATCATACGCAAGTGAAAATGTGACTGAAATTTCCGCAAAATCAGAGTGAACATTTTTTGACATTCACTCAAATGTCCTTTTATTCACTAAAATTATTATATTTTACGAGATTTTACCAAAATTTCTGAAAATGTCAGTGAAATTTTGTTATTGAAATTTCACTGACTGCCAACATTTCCCAAAAATATCAGTGAGAATTTGTGATTGAAATTTCACTGACACTTTGCCAAAAATTCTGAAAATATAGTGATATTTTGTGATTGTAATATCACTGACATTTCAATAAAAATTATCACTAAGATATAATAAAATTTATTTTTTGTTGTTGTACAATTTGAATGATTTTCAGCAACATTTATATTTCCTGTTTCTGATAGCTGTAATTTTATTGTTCATTTTGGGAATAATAACTTCTTTCCAAATCATTCCTTGTATTTTTTTTTTAAATTGTCGTTGTTGTTGTTGTTGTATTTTTGTTTAACTTTAATTGGATTAAACTTCCCTCAAAAAAAGATTGTTTTCTTGTTTTTTGTTTTAAAGCAGAATTTCGCATTTCTCCTGACCTGAATCTGATTTTCCTCTATATGGACCCTTTTTTAAATATTGTCTCCGAAACTGTTTTTTTATTTTTTTATAATGCTCTATCCAGTCACATTCCGCAATGAGCTTTCTATTAAGTATTTGTTCTGTATATTATTTAACAGATGATCACTATAAAGAGCTTTTTGATTGGTCAAAAGTTTGTACTTGCCCAATGAATCGTCGTGTAACGGAAACTGATGGGAATGAGCATGCTTGCTAAACATGGCGATTCGAAATTTCAAATGGGATACGAGTTGAATAACCATTTGAAAAATGTGCGGCAATGAGAATAGCTTGAATGCAAAGTTGATGGGAACGTAACTGGTGAATCTGTATGAAAACTGAACGCCAGGACTAGCGTTTCGCTTTTTGTGCCATAAAGAGCTTAACAGTAGTGGCTAGCATGCTAAATATGACAAGGAATTGGACCAGGATGATTCCGAGGTTTAATAACTCCAAACTGATTAACTTCCAGAATTTAAGGAGGGACAACGCATAGCTCACTGGTGGGAATTGTTTATATTGTTTTTTGCCAGATACCCATGTCAAAAATAAGGTCATATCTTGGAGGAGTTTTCTTGGCCCACAAATAGAATCATCCTTCAAATTATTGTTTATATTATCAAAATATTCTAGTTGTGCTAGAATTATGTGTAAAATAAGAGTAATTATATCATGATAAACGTTTGTGACCGCTGCTTATGGAACAAGGACTAAATCAAGAGACCACAACAACATCATAGTCATTAATCAAAAATCAAGTCTGCAGTACAACACAGTGACATAAGGCAGGCTCCTAGCACTTCTTTTCTTAATCAATGTCTCAAATGGAAGCTTTTCTGTCATTTTGCATCATTTTCACAGTTGAATTTTTCAATGCAAGATAATATTTTATAATTTATATATGTTTATGTGTTCACAGATGCCTGTGCATATGTTCCAGGCTTGATAATTTGATTTTTAAAATCATTTAATTATTTAGTGTCTAGCCAGATTCTTCACATCATGTTGTATGTACTGTATATAATATATTGTGCATAACAGATAGAAGGCCTCAAGGTAGATTAACTCTGTAACTAAGTGAGTTACCTTCTCTAAATAAAGTCTTTATTATTATTATTATTATTATTATTAACTCCCATATCTCTTGCCTTGGATGTCATATAATTACAACATCTGTATAATTTTGTTTCATGTACACTGAAATATCACATTGATTAATAAAGTCCTGTTTAATTCATATCCAGTACCGCTCTGGTGGCCTAGTGGTTAGAGCATCCACTTCGGATTCAGGAGGTCGAGGGTTCGATCCCCAGCTGAGTCATACCAAAGACTTAACAAAATGGTACTAACAGCTGCCTCGCTTGACGCAAAGCATTAAGAGGTTAGTGTTAGGACCAATTGGCCTGGTATCAGGATAATGTGATTGGGTGGGACATCATGCTACATGTCTGCGGCATGATGCCCCAGTGCTAGACATCACTATAAACTGCCATGCTACAGACATCGTAGCAATATGACCAAAAAATTGCTAAAGCTACATTAAAAATCCAAATCACACACACACAATTCATATCCATTATTTATTTGAAACCTTTTGAAATGTCTGAAAAATTCCTGGAACTTCAGTAAAATACTACATAATGATCAAAATTTTAGTGAAATCTCACCAAAGTTATAGTATTTTGAGCTATATTCCACCCTGAATCTGCCTAAAAGTGATAATAAGGGGAATCTAGGCTAAATAAGAGGAATAAACAAATTCCACTTAGTAGGCGGACTAAACAGATTTCTCCTAATAATAGACGGAGTAATTTGCATATTTCGGGCCATATTCCACAATGGATCTGCCCTGAATCTGCCTAAAAGTGATAATAAGGGGAATCTAGGCTAAATAAGTGGAATAAACAAATTCTGCTTATTAGGCGGACTAAACAGATTCCGCCTAATAATAGACGGAGTAATTTGCATATTTCGGGCCATATTCCACCGTGAATCCGCCCTGAATCCACCTAAAATTGATAATAAGTGGAATCCATGGCTTTAGGTGAAATCCACTTTAAAATTCCACCTGGAATCTGGTTAAAGTCAGGGCGGCAGTTTTCGTATGGGATACTGGAGAAAAACATTTAAGTGTGCAGAATGTAATAGACTGTTCAGCCATGATGGACAGCTAACATTGCACATGAGAATGCACACTGCAGAAAAACCACCGACCGCTCTGGTGGCCTAGTGGTTAGAGCATCCGCCTCGGATGCAGGAGGTCATAGGTTTGATCCCTTTCCAAGTCATACCAAAGGCTTACAAAAATGGTACTAACAGCTGCCTCGCTTGGCGCTCAGCATTAAGAGGTTAGTGTTAGGACTGTTCAGCCTAGTGTCAGGACAATGTGACTGGGTGGGACATCATGCTACATGATGCCCCAGTGCTAGACATCACTATAAACTGCCACACTGCAGACATAGTAGCGATATGACTGAAAAATTGTTAAAGCTACGTTAAAAATCCAAATCACACACACACACACACACACACACACACTGCAGAAAAACCATTTATGTGTGAAATGTGTGGTTAAAGATTAAATCAAAATAGAACACAGAATCGGCACATGATGATACATACTGGAGAGAAACAATTTAAGTGTGGATTATGTAATAGATGGTATAGTCAGGATAAAAACATTCAAGTGTGAAGTTTGTACCCGGTAGTAACATTTTTAGCCAGAATGGACATCAAATGAGGCATATGATGATACATACTGGAGAAAAACAACTAAAATGTGAACTATGTAATTAAGTTTTGACTTGAGGTGGATATGTAACAAATATCATGAGGACACATACATGAGAAAAACCATTTAAATGTGAAGTATATAATAAAGTTTTGACTTGAGGTGGAGATGTAAAAAAAAAACGCATGCGGACACATACAAGAGAAAAACCGTTTAAATGTGAAATATATACAAAAGTTTTGACTTGAGGTGGCGATATAACAAAACGCATAAGGACACATATAGGAGAAAAATCATTTAAGATTGAAGAATGTGAAAAAAGTATCCGAAACCTTCCAACTCCACAACCAACGTGATGTAAATGAAAGGAAACACCCCAATCCACAAGAAAAATTGGAAAGTATACTATTTTATAGAAACAAATCAAATTATGCTGTATTTCATGTTTACATGAGATGGAAATGAAACACGGGAGAAAAATCTTACTGGATTCATCACAATTGATGGTTATCAAGTCAGAGCAGACCTAGTCAATAAGTTCAAAGTGAAAACGGCCTCATTGTGAAGTAAATAATGGACCATCAGTGCCATACATATCAATGGAGAAGAAAAAAATAATATATACAAGGCAATAATAATATTTGTACATGTATTTGTTTTTGAATTTATTAGCAATTACTTGTTGCTACAACAATAGCAATATAGTTTATTCTTGACATTTTATTTCAATTCTCATTTTTTATCAACCGTGTGAAGTAAATAATGGACCATCAAGTACCATATCTATCAAATAAGATGAAAAAAAGAAAGTTTAACATGTAAACAACATCGCAAGCAATGAACAACTTCAAATACCACATAAATCGCTGTAATCGATCTCAGAGTTCCATCTATCATGTTATAGCGGGGTCACACTGTAATTACACAGACTATTATTCAAGGTCTTATGAAGCATTAGTTATAAAACATAAAGTGTATCAAAATTCAACTTATGAGGTTCAGATCAAATGTGTTTTGCGTCTTTTCAAACGGTAAATTCAGAGGTCTCGAAATGCTGAATTACGCGTTTTTGTATGCAAAAGTTTGATCTCGGACGCAGAAAATCACCCATGCAGGAGTCCTCCGTACTAATGCAAATGGCTGGGCAGCAAATTCAAAGACTTACTTCAACCACCTACTGAGTGGGAGAATGTGTTGATTAATTGATCATTTTAGCTGTGCTGATATTTACAATGACAGAATTCAGTGGTTGAAAGACCCCCATGCACAGAAGACTGTTTTATGATTATCATTAAATTTCAAGCAGTGTCATCCAGTATTGCATATGACAAGAAGAGGAAAGGAATGACATGTGAAGTATGTGATAAAGGGTTTATAGTATGTAGAGATTCAACAACCATATGAGGATACATACTGGAGAGAACCCGTTAAGTGTGAAGAATGTCATAAAATGTTTTGTCAGTGTAATATAAAAATCCACATAAGGGTACATACTGGAGAAATAAACATTTAAGTGTGAAGAATGTAATACAATGTTTAGTGAGAGTGAACATCTAGCAAGACACATGATAATAACACACACATACTGGAGAAAAAACTAAGTGTGGCATATGTAATAGAATGTTTAGTGAGGGTGGACATCTAATGATGCATATGAGGATACACACTGTAGAAATACTATTTAGGTTTGGAATGTGTGATAAAATGTTTAGTAAACAAAAAGACCTAATGAGGCATCATAGAATACACGATAATTCCTGTACAGATCCCTCATACTGAATACTATAGGATCCTACAAGATTCCTACAGGATTGACAGAGGTTCTATGACCCAGTGGTAGGGCATTCCTAGGAAAAGAAATTCCTATTATTTGTCCTAGTACCATTTTCCTAGACAACTAAGAAAGTGTTCAATAGGAATTTAATAGGACTAGAATATGGAGTGAAGGTTACTGACAGTTAATCAATCATTTAAGACATTGCATGTCTTCAGTTACAAAATGTGTGACTTGGAATCTTGACCACAGTAAATTTGCATTACAGTGATATTGAATTAAAAGGTAAAACCCAGAATCCAACAGAAAAATGGTAACAAACTGTTCGGTGGTATTTTGATTTTTTTTTTTTTTTATTGTTGTAGCTATTCC
This sequence comes from Megalonaias nervosa, assembly GCA_016617855.1. Lineage (NCBI taxonomy): Eukaryota > Metazoa > Mollusca > Bivalvia > Unionida > Unionidae > Megalonaias > Megalonaias nervosa. The sequence continues at coordinate 15,209 of JAECUM010034754.1, forward strand.
AGCATTACATTCAGTTAAAGACATTCATTACAATCAGATCCTCAGATGTGTATATGTTTCTTAAAATAACAGTTGTTCCAGCACTAGATCATGTTGTCTGTAAACATTTCTAGAAAAATGTATTTCAGTTGTATGTCAGTATTTATGAAATTTTAATATGTTTTGACATATTGATAAATATGAAAAATATACTTTCATTAATTTATTTTGCATTGGTTTGCGATCTTGCGCATTGCTGTTTTGCTATTTTATTTCTTTAAAAATTTGCAGTGATAAAAATGACCAAATATAATCCAAGGAAAATAAAACTGAAAATAAAGTACAGGAAACATACTTTAGAATGGAGAGGAAAAGACAATTTTGAAGAGAGATGTCTCATTAAAAACTGTTTATTTCCTCATGAACCAAATTATGATAGTTAATAATTATTGATATGCAAAAGGTGGCATGTATATAACATGACTAATCCTACAATAGGTTTTTGATACCTATGATTATAAAAACAGTGCCATAAAAAACTTAGAAAAGTTGGTTGATTGATCAATTTAATTTCCACTTTAGTAAAAAGTCTCACATAATTCTTAGCTTACAAGACATTAACTATTTACAGTCTTTGATAATTATGTACAACAGACTGTACAGTAATTAGTTTATACATCTATGTGTGTCAAAAGTTTGGCTTCGCCATTTTCTGAAACATTTGAAATTCTGGAAATATATAGTTTATCTCTGCCAATCTGTACAAGAAAACACTCTCTTCTTATACGAAATAAAGGAAATGCTTTTAGGGAGGTTGCTATGGTGATCATTAACACATGTTGAGAAATTCTCATTTGAGCACTGAAACCTGAAGCAACCGCTACATTGACAGGGTCTGAACAGCCAATAAAGGTTATTGAAAGTCATTGACAAACGAACACCTCTTGACAAATCAACTGAGGTAATTCAAGGCCTCGAAAGTCATTGATATGTCGCTTAGGTCATTGAAACTCTTTGAATTTTGAGATTTTGCTTATGCAATATTATGGAAAATGTTACTTTTGAGTCCTTTATTTTGCAGTGTATGATGATTGGAAGTACAGTTCGATTTTCCATCATATGCTAGCTCTTGTTGCCACTATTTATCATTATTATTGTAATCCACAAGAAGTAATCGGATACCATGCATAAGGTATCATTCACGTCATTGATAATTTCTACTTGCTGGCTACAACAGGCTTGATGCCCAGTTCCAGTAGTTGGAAACCTTCGGTTCACTTAAGTGTTATTCTTCACCTTGTCATACAAGTGCCTAATTTTATCATCATATAATTTCTCAAAATGAATTTTGGCAAATATTGGGAATACATTGCAATATGTTACTGGTTATGAACATTTTGTTTTAAAACAAAAAAAACAGGCTTGACGGATTTTCTTGGCTATCGGTGATAATGTTCTAAAAGAATAAAAACTGAATCAACTACTTGAATGAATCAGAAAGCAGCGTTTGGTCTCTTGAATGCCGGAGGTAATGTCATGTCGATATTATCAATTAACACATGCACAATCTTTTACTTAACTAAGTTTAATTGGCACATTGGGTCCTGCAAAAGCATTCTGTCATAGATTGAACGATGCATCAAGTAAGTTTTAAGAATGTGTTTGAAATATGGGCTACCTAGAAAATCCAAAAGGGCTGAATCCCAGCGTGGTTCAACTTAGATGATTATTTCATTTTGCAAATACTGGCAGAAGAAGTACAATATATCATATTATTGGAGCTAGAAAGGTGTTAAAAGTGAGAAGTTTAGCTGATAGTCTTGCTTGAAATTAATTTTTGAATTAACTGTGCATAATTAAAATTAACTTGAGCATTGTTACGTATATCCCTATAAAGGTTCAGATTAATTTGATAAATAAGAATCTAACTGAAATTAGGAAGTAAATATATTTAATTGATCAAAATACCTCTGTCTGAACAAAGAAAATACCTCTCTCTAATACAGCGTTATTGAACAGATAGTAAATGGGGCATAGTAGTCAGTAAAACACAGGTTCAAGAAAGTGACAATTTAACAGAGCTTATGTTAGTGAGAAATCTTGTTTTGATGATAAAAGAAACCTAAGTCATTGCACATGAAGAATTGAAAACAAATTGAATTCTTTTAGCTACATTTAATGACGCTGATCTGGAACTTTACTAACTTGCAGATTGGGAAAATTTGCGATGCTATAATAACGAACAATAAGTCATTACTATCGAAGCAAACATTTTTGTTAACGTCATGTAGTTTAATGTATCCATAACATTATCTTTGCAAACACTTATTTTCTTTAAAGAAGACAAAGAAGAAAAAACATACTTTGATATATAATATCGACTGCAAAAATTTTGATCGGTAAAGCCTTGATCATCAAGTTGAGGTTGATCATTCTCATGACATGCTCTACAGCTATGAATATGCTTCAAGCTTTCAGCGAATTCAGAAGTAAGAATCACTTCATTTAGATTCTTCATGCACAGAACCAAGAAATAATCCCATGTCGATTAAGTTTCAATGACTGGTGCAATATATTTAAAGGGTTTTCGGTGCTAAGATACGTGTATCGTGTGCTAACCCTCGTTTTTTCTCTCAGCAATCTTGAAAAGGAAATATGGACGTTTCGGCCCAGGACGTATCGTCCCACTTCAATGGACATTGCGCCCCATATGGTACATGGACGTTTCGCCCAATGGATGTTTCGGCCCAGGACATATCGCCCCATATCAGTGGAAATGTCGGACATTTATAGAAATTCGTCAGCATCAGCATTACACCACTGTCCTCAATTTACTTTCCCATTAAGATTTCAATTCATACCCCATAATCCCATCTCTCTGTCCTGCATTCCATTTACAATCAGCGTGCCCTTATATAAGACAATATTGTCCCCATTTTCTTCATATATGGAATCAGAAAATTAATCTATCGTTTACAGTGATTATTATTTTCTATACTGCAGCACTTTTAATTTTCGCTGTTACGCAAACTGATGAAAACCCCTTTTTATCGTTTATCGGAAATTGACCTATCGCCACTTATCAATCACGCTGTTCGTTTACCCAATCAACGAGCCTAAATTAGACATAACTCTGTGCACCGGTTACGTCCACCATTTTCCTCCGACAAGCTGATTGTCACGATAATGAATTGGTTATTGTAAATATTTACAAATTGTGTCATGTTTTGTCAATTTTTTAATCGATAATGGTGAAAGTTGTTTGATGGTGAAATGGCGTTGAAAGGGGGCTTTCTAATTCTAACAGTCAATATCAGGATCGTATATATGAAGGAGTTAGATTTATTCCTTTCCCGAGACCTATAAAACTGGGATGATTAAAGATTTGTGGTCGCCCGCACATCAGCTAAACACGGACACAATTGATGACAATTACCACGTGTTTTTTGCACAAAAGTATGCGACAAGTATGCCCCGTCGATTATTTGAAGGAAACCAAAAAAGAAAGGAAAATTGAAAAGATATTTAAAACATGAACACGACTAGAATATAGGAAACACTTAATTCCAGATTGCATTATTTTCAAGTTTGAAAATTTACACTTTAACGTTAGTTATCACCAAAAGTATTTCATCGTTTCGATCGTTTACACGTTGGAGTGACTCTTTACTTTCAGTCATCGAGCTGAATGAGGGGTGATGAATGAAAATTATAATTAACAATAAAGAGATATAAAAACTGGTTTCAGATATTTATTTTCGAAATTATTAATCATGTATTTGCACATTTAAATCAACACACATCACTAATCAAAATTACATCTCCGGACAAAGTAGAAGTGTCAAATTATGACGTGCAACAGTATACTTCTAAACAGTAACTATCTATGATTTTCTTATCATTTTTAATTCATTTCCCTCTAAGAAGTATAGAAAGCCTGCTAAAAATGATAAAGATAAGACTGCATACTAAATAGATTAGCATCTTTTGGAGTGCATTTCTTTTCCTGAATATGTTCTCTAGCCGATTTAAAATTTTCAAGATTTATTGAAGTAAAACATAAGTTACTACTATACGAACTTGAAATACAAATATAAATATTATCTACTGCAGTATAATTTTTTCAACATGGTAGTTTTACATTTCGGTGATATCATTTGCAATAAACGAGTTCATATTTTCTGTTTTGTCTGATTTACAATTCTGATATTGTTTAAAATAAGTCCGCAAGAGTTCAAAGGCATAATCGTTTATTTAAACAAATGGCATGCACTTGGTGCTAAGATGGATATATCTATACTCATTAATGGTGTTACGTATATGTAATTTAATTGCTTGTGTATTAGTTTTAAATTCCTTTTCCTATTTTTGTTTCGTTATATTTGAATGTAATGATAATTTTCTCTGGATTTGAATATTTTTTCGGAAATTTAACTTCTCTGTTTTGACCTGATTAGAACGTTAAGGTATTACTTTATCATTATTTTTTTTAGCTCAGCTTGGTTGAGACGTTTGTAAACACTAAAGGAAAATGATTGGTCATTATCAAGGTCATGTTCGGCCCACGTGTTAGCTAAGTTATAAACAGCCTTTCTTTATTTATTTCCAGAGTGAGAATCTGATTCTTAGCTACGTTATTTTGGCCTACGTGTAAAATGGTATTTTTTTTTTTACTGCGCTGTTCAAATTAGTGATCACGTAGCCCCGTCACGTGAGTCATCATCTGATCTAACACCGGAGGTAAGACAGACGTTTTCTGGTAAATTAGGCAGTCGTCTTTTACACCGTTAGAACTCAAGGTGTTTTTCTTATTGTTGATGCCAGTTTGTTTTAAAGTTTATCTATTGTTTGGGATTTAATTTATATTCTCTGGAAAACACACAAGTGCTCTTCTTTATAAAAATTCTGGAACATTACAAATTGTGATTCAACGATGAACTCTTGCCATCAGTCCAACAACCTCATCTGACGTCATTGCCTTCCATATTGGAACTTCATCGAGACTCGAACCTGGATTCAAATAGAACTGCTTAGTGATAGGACATATATTTTTGAGTTCTAGGATTAATTTTTGGATTATATTCACAAACAGTAAGCCCTATTTAATATTTTTACCATGTTTTCTAGGGAAATAAATTATTTTGTTAAATTTACAAAGCTTGTAGACTTCACTCTTTTCTTTTGTTACTTTTGTACGAGCCTACACGTAACAATGGACAACGCACTAGGCATGTGAAGATGAAAAAATTTCCAGTTTGGAAAGCAATACTCAGTCCAGCTTGACTGTTGCTATGTCTAACATGGGCCATACAATCTGTCACTGCATTTAAGCAGGGTGTTCGTGCTGATTTGGTGGTTTCCATACTTCTCCCATAACTTGATAAGGTGACCCTGAAATTGTGTTGTCTGTTTCTTTAGATGTCGTGTTATCTTCCCCTCTTGCAAGAGACGAACTACAGATCCAGTTTCTGTGGCTTCCTTATAAAGTAAAATTATGAGGAGATAGAAAGGCAAATTTCCCTTTCTTGCTCTCCTGTTCAGGCGATTATGCTACCCTTCCACATCATTATTGGTTTGGATGCTTCTTCCATAAACTGACCAGGAGTCAACAGTCCATATGTCATTGTGAATCCAGTTGTCTTCCACATATCTTATGAATGAAGCACATTCACTGCCTCTGGATCAACTCTTCTTTGTAACTCTGCAAATGACGGTGGTATGTCGTCTGCTGGAAATAGGTGGAGCGCAGCAGTTTGTAGATACTCTTGTGTTCCTGATAGACTCGCTAAAATTGGAAAAGAAAATATCAACAGCAATACTGAATTTGACAAGTAGAACTTAACCAATCATTGAGTTTGATCTCTGTGTACTCCGTTGCTGGGACATACATCTGTACAGTTACTGCGAGTCATTCCTTTCAAAGTGGATTCTGCACGACCAATGACAAGGAAGGTGGAAACACCTATCACGTTCACCGCGAATTTGTACATCCGCACTATTAACCGTCAGTCATTCGTATTTCGACAGTGTCAACATTGCTATAAAAAGAGATCTGGGACAAAATATTCATTCTCCAAAGGGAAAGTTACCGTGAAACTCCATATTCGAAAACGATTCTCTAACGACTTGCAAGTCATGTATCCTGTGTACTGAGGAGTCGCTCGACAGCGAGGACATGGTTTAGGAGATATGCTGAAATCGGCGTTTCGTTCGGTGGCTCCCGTTTTGAAACCGATGGATTACACGCCTTGAAAGATGTCGCTTTGATGCAAGGCAAAGAATCTCTCCAAAATTTCATCATTGAGAAAGCCCCAAAGAAGCCTTCTTGAGAGCAGGCAAAAATGTCTTGCTTCAAACTGGCAAAGACATTTTGGGCCAACGAGAAACTCCTATAAATGCCTTAGGTGCTGCCGAGTCAGGCATTCCTGCTTCCATGACACCACAGCAAGGACAAGGCAGAAAAAGACGACGACGAAGACATCCCTCCTGAGGACATCACATCCACAACGCTAAAACGACCAAGCAAAGAAGAACAGTCCGAGAATTAGACGTTTTTTTTATTATTAAAAAGAACAGAGAAACAAAAATGATTCTCCGAGAGTCTTACGCATGTTCCAAGTCGGAATTGGATCTGTTTGCCGTGCCACCCACTATGATGACGATGCAAGAATCCCAATGGGTAAAATTTCACCCCTTCTCCATTTTGACAGCCTCAGCTCCCATTGAGTTTGAAATCAAAGGACAGCCCGAATAATTACATCGATCTGAATAGCCGTTACTTGTACCTGAAGGTCAAAGTACCCCGCACGGACGGTATTAACAATCTGGACTACGGAGATAAAGTAGCCCCCGTCAACAATTTCATGCATTCCTTGTTCAGTGGAGTGGATTTGTATTTGAATAACAAACTGGTCAGCAGTACCATGGATACATACCCTTATCGAGTATACCTCGAAATTCTCTGGACGTTCGGAAAAGAAGCCAAGAACACCTATCTGGATGCCTGTGTGGTATCGAAACCTGACACACGAGGCAAGTTGAACAACCTAGACGCCCGCAATATGGCCGTCAAAGCAACATTGCTCTAAGCCGTAGTTTAGAACTGATGGATCCCTTGCATTTGGGCATGTGGTTGCAAGAAAAGTATTTGCTGAACGGGGTGGATATCCGCTTGAGACTGAATCGAAGCTTTCCATTTGCTGGCTGCAGCTGATGCCACTTTCAAAACCGTCATCGAGGAAGCCCGCCTCTACGTGCGACGCGTGGAAGTGTTACCCATAGTGGGAAAGGACATCAGTCACACCAACGACCGCCAAGTAGCCGATACGACGCGTGGAGGGGAGAACTTTCACCATTCCCACTAACCAACGATCCATGATCGAAGATCATCTTGTTCCAAGGATAGTTACCCAATCGTTTTGATCATTGGTATCGTCGAGAATTCAGCCTTCAATGTAGCCTACACTGAAAATTCTTTCCAGTTTCAGCACTTTGGTGTGTCCAAAATCAAAGTCAGTCGAGATGGTAAGACCCTGTGTACCAGACCCTTCGAACCTGACTTTAAGAAGAAGAATTACTTGAGTTCGTACTTGTCATTGTACGAAGCCATCGAACAGTTAGGGACCAACACCAGTCACGGCATTTCGTACGACGAGTATGCAGGATGTTACTCTTTGTTGGTTTTAATTTCACTCCTGACCAAGGCAGCGACGAGGGACATTTCCACCCTATGAAATCCGGCCAGATTCGTGTGGAACTTCAGTTTACAAACCGAAACCATGATGAAACGGTGAACGTCATCTTATATGCCGAATTTGATAATACGATACAAATCAACAGTTTGAGCGCAGTCATTTTAGATTATTAAAAGCTATGTAAGACTCATCCCTTTTTGAATGGAAGAGAATCTTTGGATATGGAATGGGAGGATATCGTGGAAGCAGAACCACCCACCAAAAAAAGACAAAGACGGAGAAGTGATGGTCATGTCCAGATGACCAGAACAAGAACAACATTTAGTCTCCTGTTTTGCCAAAGACCTGGCGGAAACCATTACAGGGGTGACCAAGAAAGATTGCTATCGATGTCAAACGATCATCCCAGTCAAATTCTGATGATAAGTCAAGAAGAAAATTGGACGAGTATCTGGAGGACGCTTGGGGTCTCATCTCTGAAGACACAGTGTTGCATCAGTGGTATAAAGGCTTGTGCGATCATTCTTTCCCTCTACTGACTGCTCTAGAGATCGATCGCATCGAATCTCTCTTGGCCCAGAGTATGGAGACGAAGCGAAGAGACGATTACTTGACAGAGATTTTCATGCAAAAAGTCAGGATTGAATTAATGACTTATTATTACCTGTGGGAAAATAAAATGGATACCTGGTAATTGTATTACCTTTTGAAAACAGTTCGTACACCGCTTCTTGGAATCCTGTCGTGTGTTCTAAAGATGAACTGCCTCATTGCAAACCAAAAGACCATCAAGCTTATGGCAGAGTGGTCTAAAGTACTCTCCGTTACGGATCATTGCCATCTCACCTCCGTCTGCGTGGGTTCGAATTTCAGATTCGGCGAATGTGGATATGTGAGAAAGCTTGCCAGTAGCTTCTCGTGGGTCGGTGGTTCTTTCTGGGGATTTCCCAGTTTCTTCCTCCACCATTAATACTGGCCGCCATGTATAGCCTATCGTGTGCTGAAAGATGGCGTTAAGCCCTACAACAACAACAACAACTTATGTCATCAATACGGCCGCCAGTCATCTCCCAGGACCCACTGTGTAGCCGTCTACTTTCCCTACGATACCTTTTTGGAGTAGTTTGATTCGTATGGATTACTGCCTTTGGAGGACGACATCATCGACTTTATGAGAAGAAATGCCCAGACGACACGATTCAATAATGTGAAATTACAAGGCACAGATTCCATGGTGTTTGGAAAATATTGTGTGTATTTTCTTCATCAACGTAGTCTTGGATATCCCTTACAACATTTAGTGACTTATTTTGATCATGACTCTTCTAGAAATGATGAAAAAGTAGATAGATGGTTTTGTGACCATTATGGAAAGCTCTTGTCTTTAGCTAGGAAACGTATTGTACATCAATGACCAAAGGACCTCCATCAGTGGAAGTCTAACTTGACTTCACAACGTTGTCAACCTTGTCAAACATGTGTTATTGGATATTGTATGAATCGTTATTTTATTGGTTGGTTAATTGTTGGTTGAATAAAATGTTTATCTTTTGAAAAAGTGTTGATGATTTGTTTTATTTTTTATCACTATCATTGCTCTTTGGCTTCTCTTTATTCCTCACCATGAAATGAGCTATAACGTTGCTCCCTAAAAAGTCGTAGGGATGTTTTCTATCCACTGCCATTGAGCCTATAAAGCGGGGCGGTCTCCAGTCTGACCATTACAATATCAGAACAACCCGAATCCAAATCTAACTAATGAACCTATCCTAATATTCCTCAAAGAGTTAGATAAAGCAGGAAAAATTTAGTATTATCCCAATATAGCGTTTATTATCGACCTTTTGCAGGTTTTGACAAAACGTGGCGATCCTGACACCAAACGGGGATGGATGGCATACTCGGCTCCGGGGCCATAGCAGTAAGATAAGATCCATGCGCTGCTAGCCAAATGGCAAGCCCATGGGGGCTAGGGTGGTTATACTCCTCTGTCAAAAACGACCGTTTATGACATAAATACCCTAAATACCAAAAATAACAAACCCCTTTTTATTTCAGGGGAAAACTAATCAGTTCTCTTAAGAACATTGGCTCTCCCTACACCTATCCTGAATTATTATACCCGAGCAACCCAAACCGAAAGCTAACTAATTTTCCTCAAAGAGATAGATAAAGTAGGAAAAATCTAGTACTATCTCAATGCAATATAACAACTCAATAGGCAATGCAGTGACTAAATAAGTAATGCAATATGACTATTGATCCCATTCTTATACATTTATTTTATCAATTTTACAACTCATTTAGCCTTATCAACCTCAACACCACCCTGTTCGTTTCAATAATAACTCAAAATTGAAACAAAAGTCCCACCCTAAACGAATCATATAACTGATGCCGCTTCCATACAGGCGGCTATGAATTTACTAGACGCCTTTACGAATTTTTGCCGGAGTGGGAAAGTGGGTGCCGAGGTGGCATATGGTATATCACCTATGTAGGGATGGTCCAGCCTGTGCGCGGGCCGATGCTACACCATTACCTACTACAACACTGCAGGCGGCGTTAAAAGTATGATTCTTTAAGCAATGCAATACGACTGCAGGTATCCAAATGTAGTCGGCAACCAATCCATCCCAATTTCTCCCAAGCACTACTACTAACAATTTCTCCCTTCTTTCTTCTACATCTCGTGATATAGTGGATCATTAAAACATAAGCGATCAAAACTGGATCATTAAAATTAGTTATTATAAGGTGGCTTAAACCCCAGCCATCAGGACCAGCCGCGTAATGCGGCAATGATTTGACTAACTAATTTACTAAGTACTGACCCCAAATTAGCTTTATAAGGTGTCTTAAAGCCCAAAGCCGTCAAGACCAGCCGCACAATGTGGCAACTAAACTAGCTGATTAAGATATAGGACCCAAAAATTAGATTTATAAGGTAGCTAAACTCAGCCATCAGCTCCCCCGCACAATGCGGAAAGCGTTAAATTTTAAGTGAGTTTCCCTAATTATTAACTTATTAAATAAAAATTCCCAATAAAATATCTTAGGTAGATCCATTATGTCATCTCTTCCACTACAAACAGCACAAATAATATCTTTCTAAATTATAAATACGGCAAGACGACACCATTTATCATTCGGAAAAACGGGAGCTAAAAAGAAACGATCCCGGATGTATGGGGCCTTCCTCCTATACAGTCCAACCCTCTCTTACCTCCGCCGGACATCTCGTACCCAGGTGAGCGCGTGTGGGTCTATTCCCACTCACCACACGTCCCGTGAGACAACATTGTCTCGAAAACGGACAAATCAGTTAGCACACGGTGTGTGCATTAAAGCGTTGGGGAAAGTGGAACTATTCCGTCCCTCTCGAAAGAATCTATCATTCCCCCCTGTGGGGGCATTAACTGGTCGCGCATGCCATAGTGGGCGAATGCGACCTTAATCCAACTAACGAACGAACGAGTCTGACCATCCTATGCCATTCTAAGCACGGCAGTAGTATAGTGGGTTACCGTAGCGTCAATGGGAATTAGCATTACAGACCCCCCCTGGGCCAGTATAGCGTCAAAAAAGTAGGTCAACACCCTGGGCCAGTATAGCGTCAAGAAAGTAGGTCAACACCCTGGGCCAGTATAGCGTCAAGAAAGTAGGTCAACACCCTGGGCCTGTATAGCGTCAATGGAAATTTTTGTAGAGCAG
>JAECUM010034756.1:0-13663 GCA_016617855.1 Megalonaias nervosa
ATATATATATGTGCAGCTACCATAGCACAATGATCAAATCATCTTGCTTCCAAATTTAATAAAAATTTTAAGTATATACTCGCATATCTTAAACTAAATCGTGTGTAATTCCAGCTTTCTTTATTAATGAATTATAAATAATTAATCCGCGTGCTCTCATGTAACATCATCATCATCATCATCAATAGTAATAATAATAATAATAATAATAATAATAATAATAATAATAATAATAATAATAATAGTAATTATAGGAGTAGGAGGAGTAGTAGTAATTAATAGTATCAATGGAAGGCGTCCTCTAACAGTTTGTTGTGCGAATTTGTCACAAACTCCACCTTCGTATCACTTCTCTGGTAACTTGCTGGTCCCTCCTTCCAATGCTAACCTGTTCATCTGTATGTGAAATCTGCCGTGCTCGTTTTCTTTGAGAATGTTAATATAATCAACATGTTTTAGCAAATTCGACATGTACGGATCCTGTCGAAGACGGTTTTAAAGGTGTAGTAAGTAATCACCTAATCACATGCACCGTTTCACGAGTTTTTCAGACCACACTTTACCTGCGCGAGAGTGGGAATATATTTGCATTTGTTAAAATGGACTAAAAAAGGAAAAGAAAATGCTCTGTTCATGAACTTTTATAATAATATTGTTCGGGTACCTTGTAACCCGAGAAATTCCGTCTATGACACCGATGCATCTCATAAATAATTCGTGCGTGGTTCGTTCAGTATTATTTTTCGGTGAATAGAAAGTGCACTTTAACGTCGGGTAATCATTTATCTTAGGGTTTCATTCATAAGTATATTATATTTTCTGTCAGATGCTTCTTAGGTTTAGATCGTACTCGTGCAAATTAATTTCAAAATATTTTTATTTTTTTAAAATTCAGATTGCAAACATCTTACATGTAACGATGTAAGGCCTTTGAATCATATCTGTTCAACCCTTGGAGCAAGTAGAGCCTGAGAAAACTCCACTTTAAATTTATGATCAGTGAGTGAAATTTTGTTGGCCTGTTACTTTTCCACATGCAATTTACATGAAAGTGAATTACATTCCGAAACTAATTAATAACGTCTGTATTAAAACCAAATGAATGTTTGTATGTGGTGATGTTTTACCGGATCTCAACACAACACTGGCTACATGGTGGTAACTAAATGTACAAGTTCTAGAAACGTACACTAAACTGCTAATATATTTAGGAAGAAAATTCCTTCCAAATAAATGTAAACACTAAGTACTATGCGATGAAATATAAAACGTAAAGATGTTAAAATCTTTATAAATGTATATATAATTGCAGACTTAGGTAGAACATGTAACATCCTTAAAACATAACTTCAGTTTGTTGTACAAACCGCGTTCCCTTTCTTTTCAAAAGCAGTCCATCCACGTAGTTTCTTGAGCAGTTCGCGTCAAAATACTATTATCTCACAGTTTGGGAAAATCGAACTGGATTTATTGGTTAGTTGATATGTTAATTATGTACAGGCAAGATATAAATAGGTCATGACTGGAAATGGTAAAAAATGAATTGATCAGTTTTTTATGCTGTCAATAGTTTGTTTTAAGACCAATGTCATATTTTTAATTAATTTTTATAGTATAATTGATTTGCTGACTTCATTTGCAACTGATTTTCAGGCGAATGAGACATTTTCAATTTAAGGTTTCTTGGATAATTAGTTCTATTAAAAAACTGAGCATGGAATCTTACCGATCTCCTTTACTGTATCAAAATGTAGGTTATTTTTTTTTTTCATTTTCATATTTGCTCAGATTAAGACTGGAAAAATCTTAACAACTATGCAATGATATAAGACATTTACATCAAACAGGAAAAAACATATGTATTGTATTTTAGTGTTCTGTATATTTATATTTTATGTATCTTCCAGTACATGATTTTGTCTAATTTTAGTAATTTTTATTCTTGACAGTAAATTATAGTAACTGTCTATAGTTGGATTTGGTGAACGTGCATAGGGTCTATTTTAATATATTATAGAACGTAAAATTGCATAGAATCTATAAATAGAGATGCTTACGTATGTGTTGACAATTACTAATAATAAAATTGTTAGTAAAAATGTTGACAAGATTCTGCCGTTTTCCTATTGGACAGGTCGCTCAGGTGGTATCTTAGAAGAATTAAATTAGTTCCCATTGGATGGGGTAAATCACGTGGGTCCTACAAGGAGGCGGTAGTAATTATATGCGTGTTTTATCTTTTCATTTGTAAATAAGTAACTCGGACTGTACAGTTTTCTTATTATTTCCTTACCTTTTTTCTGCACGTTCCCTTTTTCCATTTTTGCTCCCCTTATTTTCCCCTCCCCCCGGAATATATCTGAGTAGCATGCATTCCCTCACGTCTTCATTTAGCACTACATCACTTGTATTAATAATAATAATAATAATAATAATAATAATAATAATAATAAGATCAGATGAAGGCGTCCCACGAAAATTTTTTGTCCGAATTTGTTAGAAAATCCACCTTCCAATCACGTGTCTCTCACTTCTTCATTCAGCACTACACCACTTAAAATAATAATAATAATAATAATAAGAAGAAGAAGAAGAAGAAGAAGAAGGAGTAGAAGGAGGAGGAGAACAATAATAATAATATGAACCGTTGAAGGCGTCCCACGGAAGTTTTATGTGCGAATTTGTTAGAAAATCCACCTTCCAAACGCGTATATCTATTAATGTGTCGGTCCATTCAGATTAAAGCCTAGACGTTTATACTAGTCTAGAAGGACAAATAAGACAGTCATTTGTGTGTGTGAACACTTGAATCTTCCGACTGATTAATAACTTTCTTCTTTTGGGGTCAGTTTTTCATAATGTGTTAAGTTTCTTTTCTTTTCTATGAAATGACACCAAGAAATTGATTGCCATATCCACATGAATATACTTTTACTAATTTATTAAAAAAATTATCTGAAAATAATACCTTATTTATTTTTATTCGGCCCCAGCACGCTTTAGGAGCTTTAGATTATCAATTTCAAAGATCTATATTTGTCGCAAGATTGGGTTCTTGGAGCTTTATTCACCCCACAATTAGGCTTTAATTGATATACCGAAAGTTTCATACCGTCATCTTCCTATCACCTCTTAAATCTGAGAGATACGTAGGTAAATAGAAAGACAGACTGCAAGACAGACAGACAGACAACCTGATTAATTGATTGATTTGCATCCAGCATTGTCTTTATCGTTTAAAGATTTAATTTTAAGAGCCCAATAATTATACAAATACAGGCAGTGCTTGATATATGAGAAGGTTATAATCAATAGTACAAAGATACATTTTGAAAGTATATCACAAAGAACAATTATATCATTCTGAGAAAAAAGAATATTTTTTAATGGAATTTTCATTGTAAGTAACATACTGACAACTGTAAGCTAATTTCAGGTATATCACAAAGGTACGTATTTGTGATTTTATTCAGTATGATTCTGGCATTGTGTTCCAGATAGCAGCAGACTTACATATGCTGTCTTTCTGGGAATAAATATAATGTGACCAAAGACTCATTTGTTTAGTTGCTTTAAAACTTAATTAAAATATAATTATCTCTTGCTTTTAAACAAATGCAATTATGCCATATTGTTTGTAGAGTCAAAAATGTTAATGTTCAAAGATTCTATCCCAAGGTAAACATACTATCAAGATATAAAGAAAATGTAGTAATATATTTCATAGTACTTATATATTAAGTGTAACTGCTTGGTAGTTCCATAGAGTCAGTTATAATTTGGAGGGTCTTAATTCTTGCAGAGTGGTCTAACTTTCTAACTTAAGTCCTGCATGGGGTCCAGAGTGACCAAGTGGTCTAAGGCAGTCACCTTTGCAGATCATTTAAACATATATATATATATATATATATATATACATATATACATATATACATATATAAACAGACAGACAGACGTGTGTGTGTGTGTGTGTGTGTGTGTGTGTGTGTGTGTGTGTGCACAAGCTGATACCCTCGCAATGGCGTAGTTAACTCGGTCACGTAAAGCTTGCGTCCAAATATGTTCTTAGTTATTGATAAACATGTATCTTTATAGACTTATATTTATTGCTTAAGCATTTCTGGGGGTATGTTTTCTTTTTCTTTATCTATATACATGTTTGGCCTTTCTAATAAGTATCCTTATGATAGTTGTCCGTTTTTTGTCTACCTATTAAAGCACACGCGATGATGTTCTTATATTGGGTACCATTTTAAATACTAAAATTTTATTACAGCCCAACCCAGTTTCTAGATTTACGATCTAATGCCTGACGTAAACGTTTCACGGAACGTATTTTTGCCTAAAAACACATTAAATGTTTGTTTAATCTTTAGCGTAAAAATGATGGCAGATTTGATGAGTATTGTGTTATCAACTTCAAAGGTTTAAACACATGGTAGATAATGTGATATGCGATAACTGTAAATACCCTTACTCCAAACGATTTTATGTTAAATTTGACCTTGTTCGCATAACGACACATGATATTGTTTAAGCTGGGATAATCAGATCAATTTATTCTAATTTTGGAAATGATAAGGTACAGTTCGATGTGAAAATACCCTCGGTATTGCTCTTTGCCCTTATGCTGACATAAGCTGACGTACTTCGTCTATTTGTATAGTTTGCTCCTTGAGACATAAGGCCACACATACTGTATTTTGAAAGGGAAAAATTCCCCTTCGTCTCATTCTTTATTTGTACTTTATTGCAAGTTCATTTCGCATAAATAATTCGCGAAAATGTTTGATAGATTTTGCCATCGCGAGCAAATCAAGATTGGTCAGTGAAACGTAATATACAGAAAACTATATGTAACTTGTTTGTCTAAAACGTTAAAAGGACTCAGCTTGATTCTAACAGGATAACAAGCCAATGAAAGTGAAAAATAATGGCTTCATTTTGGTTTTGATCGTGAGATCTCTCTCACTCATTCGATGAAACTACCGACTGATCATAACACGAGTTTCAATACGGTTAAATTTCGAAGTAACCTTGCAGCATTATCAATCTGAAAATAGCGTTTGGAAATGTTTACAAAAAAGATTTTTTTTCCATGGAAGGAGCAGTCGAGTAATTCCGTGATTTGTCTTTAAAATGATGGCATTTTGTTAAATGATTCTTCTGAGCAAACTTTACAGTGGCATTCCCTTGCGCTCAATGGTAAATGTTGCTTTGACGTAGCTTATTCCAATGCCCCAGTTATTTCAGATTAAAATATTTTCTTTCTCTAGCTGTAAGTATGTTTACATAAATTGGCAGTAATAATTAAAAGTCAAATTTTTAGCAGAATAATCTTCTTTAGAATTCCTTTTAGGAAATAGTATCAGTGCATAAAGACTCATCTATGCTCTTGCGTGCACCGTAACAAATAACACAAAACATCATAAAACTGAGAAGGATTGATGTTTGCATCGATGGATTAGTTTATGCAGGTAAGTGGGTATAAATAGATATATTTTTATTGGAATATCTAATTCGATACCTAGTTCCCTGTGTCATGGTAAACTGTTGTCACGGAAAAAGTTTCATAAACTATATCTGATAAAAATAATAGGATTCTATTTTTAATCCACTAAGCAAAAGTGAAATTTCGTGTTTGTTGTTTTGTTAGTTCGCGAATAGCTATATGAATGCTAAATTCTAAATTGTTACGGAATTGAGTGCATGAAGTTGCCACTGCATTGCATTTATATTGCAAATATAGTATCGTCCTTGTCGGCCGCTGTGTAAATGAGCGTACAGAGTTACCTATTGGGTATGCTTGGGTGATGTCGTACTATCTTGACGTATGTCAGTTTTATTCACTCAGCTGACCGATTTACTGTCTCACGTACACGTTAATGGCAAGCTTTCTCAGATACCCAAATAGGTTGAGCCGAGATTCGAACCTACATGGACAGAGCGGAGATGCGAGTAGTCTCTAAAGGCGAGCGCCTTAATCCACTTCGCCACCAGGGGCTCCTTGCCGTTGAAGAGGGACGTGATGATTATAATGAAATTGGCGATGATGGAAGAAATATATTGAATAAGGAATCATCCTTATTTGTTTAAAGCTATTTTGTTTCAGTTTCTATACATTTTAGTTTTGGACTTGATTTGATAGTAAATGCCTTGTTATTTCTCTTTCGAACCGATATGACATCTGACACTCTGCAAACATTTCCATCCCATTCGCACTACTATATCTTGCTATCACTGTACAAGCCTGATGTCGGCGCTCGAACAATCTTTGTAGTTGTCGTGTTAAAAAAGTTTGATGTATGTTACATTTTAAGCATAATTGTATTACAATTTCCTATAAGAGCGACTTAGGCAGTGTTCGCGTGCATTGTCTAAAACCCCTGGTTGTTTCAGACAGTCAGAAAATGTTGTTCTCAACAACTTATCCAGTAAACACTAGTATCTCATCTAAACAAGTTGTACGGTGATTCCAAGCTCTTGAATAGAGAACAAGCTTCTGGTCAATATCAAATTTTAGAAACGATTGTACACCATTCTATCACAAATTAATAAAGTTTCGAAAAACTAGAAATAATAGATGTGTGTGTGTGTGTGTGTGTGTGTGTGTGTGTGTGTGTGTGTGATTTAGATTTTTAACGTAGCTTTAACAATTTTTCAGTCATATCACTACGATGTCTGCAGTGTGACAGTTTATAGTGATGTCTAGCACTGGGGCATCATGCCGCAGACATGTAGCATGATGTCCCACTCAGTCACATTATCCTGACACCAGGCCGACCAGTCTTAACACTAACCTCATAATGCTGAGCGCCAAGCGAGGAAGCTGTTAGTACCATATTCTCAAGTCTTTGGTATGACTCGGCCGGGGTTCGACCGGCGACCTCCCGCATTTGAGGCGGACGCTCTAACCAATTGGCCGCCGGAGCGGTCAGGAATAATAGATGATTATAAAACATCTTTGTATAAACCTGTTTCAGTTAACCTCTGACAACAACATTTGGGGTAAATTACCACGCAAACACAAAAAAAAAAAAAAAAAAAAAAACCAACTCAAGACAATGATTCAACAGTTCACACAATTTTTATGTACAATAGTATAAATTATAAATTTGAGGATGGCATAGCTACTTGCATGAGAAGTTGTGACTTAGTCTGATACAAGATGTCCGTCAGCCATGCTTTGCTTTCAGGAACGTTTCCTAATAATTAATTTAAATCGGTGTGATTCATTTTACCCTTCGTTCTATCGTGTACAAATGTATCACGACTTTTGTTATAGCACCGCGTGTCGCTCCACGAACTCGTACACGTAAGAAAATTTATTCTTAATTAAAAACTTTTAGACCATTTTATAATAGTGTCTTGTTTTCAAATCATTCTTTTGCCCCTATTTCGAGTCAAAGGAAAACAGGAGGCTATTACTCAGTTATTCATTAAGGCTGCACTTAACCTGACATTAAGCAATCAGCCGCATGTATATGGTCATTCATGCTTCATAATTTCGCGTGGCATCAAATATCAAACTAAAACATTTCTTCTAAGAGCATATCCAGTATTCTAAAATACCTATATATCCATGATTTAGCGTGAGTTAAGAGGAAACTGCGCTGTATTCTTTTTGTGCCACAGTAACATTGAATTGGAAAATAATTTAGTTTTGTTATTTTCAGAGTTCAAGATCGTTGTGTGTGTGTGTGTGTGTGTGTGTGTGTGTGCTGTAAGTAAACTTCTGCCTTACCCTTGAATATACTACAGACACTATTGTGTATCAGCACATGAAGATCTGTAGTTATATGATGTTGTTGGGGGTCAGATGGTGTCCTAGCATAAACCCATAGACTTACATTAGAGGGCACTTTTGGGCCAATCGGAAATCCTAAGTTACAATTGTTGACAGATTTACGTTGGTGGGGCTGTTAGGGAAATCCGGTTACAATACTTTTTAATCAATAAGTTTATAATGGGGATAGGATTATAGGGTCAATAATAATTATAAGGTCAAACGTATTTTAGGTTCAAAAATGTTTATCGGTTCTAAAGGGTTATAGGGTCCAGAGGGTTTATTGGGCAAACGTGTTATAGGAAGAAATGGAAATGCAAAAATGTTGATCTACAATCCATCATACCACCTATGCGTAACGTGACTTTGACATCGTTCTTTACTTTCCAACACGCAGGACTTTACCATCAATACGCTGTGTGTAATGACCAATAATCCGTCATCCAACACCCCACGCTATACCATCCACATAGTATAGTGACATATTTAACCAGACGTCTACTACCCAACACCTCACTCTATGCCATCAACACGCCGTGTGTAGTGACCTCATGACTAGTGGCTATATGTACACAGCCGAGATTTATGCTTAAAGCATTCTATACTTCAGATCATGTTGAATGTGTCAGTAAATTTGCATACATCATACCTATGTCAAAAATAGTTTTAATCAAGGGAACTAACCCATAATAACACTAACTTGGCGAGTCTAAAATTAGCACAAAACATCCTAAGCTGTCACGGCATTTAGCGGAGAATAGAGAAAGTCCGGAACAATAGACTGCAAAGGGCGTTCAACACATATTACGTACTTCTGACAATATTACCTAATTCTGAGAGTGAGACGTGTAATGTCTACATTTGCAACGTGCGCAATGTTGAGAAGGTTGGTATACCTCTACGCTACTTTTATTTACTATGGCTGAAATGTCTTTACATATTGTACTTGAGGAAACTGTATATAATCTAAGCCAACAGCTAACCAAAACAATCAACTTAAATCAATCTACAGTACACTATTTTAAGCAGTTATTAATATAGCGAAAACGAAATTTACCAGAGTAGATAATATCAGCTCCTGTAAGTACAACGAATGAATTATGAAATATATAGAAAGTAAAAAAACGAGTTATCGGCATGGTTTTTACAATAACTTATGAAATCCAGGAAGTGAAAATGACTAAGTGGAGCTAGCAGTTTTCGATAGGTGCACATACGAAGTGAGGCCAAGGTGTACAAAAGGTAATCCAATTTACACATGTCAATCACATACCAGAATAAAGGGAATTAATAGTCTTTTTTAACAAAACAAATATAGGTGTTTTTTACTTAGTATGGTTAACCAGTGTGGAAAACACCAAAACTTCTGTTTCTCCACAAATCTAAACTGTTTGAAAACTAAGAAACAGTAGTGCACCACCAACCTTGCCAGAATGTAGTACTAAACTTCCAAACTTTAACGGGCTTTGCCGGACATAAGTGGAATAAGCAGAGACTGAAAACAAAATCCGGAAAAAATTTAAAAAATCTTGGCATAGTTACAAAATGGAAGAAAAATTTCGAAATTCATATGGAGTTCATCAAAAAACGAAACAAAACGGAAAAAATCTAAAATGTTGGCTTAGATTAAAAGTAGTACCAAAACGCAGGCGAACTTTAGTGGAGGCTGAAAAGCAGGAACAAATTTAAATGTGAGAGTAGTAATGAAGTTTCTGAATTATTGCAAATTTATTGAACCTTAAAAAGTAACTTCAGCAAAATTTGAAAGTTGTACAAAGAATATTATCTAATCATAAAACGTTAGTATTAAAAATAAAAAGAAAATACAAATTATACTGAATTTAAAAAGAAGTGGAAAATGTCCTGAAGATTTGAAAAATTCCAAGTAATATTTTCCAAATTGTAAAATTAAAGATTAAAATTGTAATCGCTGTTTAAGATACTACAAATGGAGGCCCAGAGGTTAAGGCAAAGAATCCTGTTAGAAAAGTGAAAAGATTGGCAGAGAGAATGTGAAAAAGCATGTCAAAAAGAAACGATTTCTCTTTGCAAAACGAGCCCACACAATTATTTTTATACATTAACATTGTTTAATCACCAACACGAAATGAAACATCAAGTATGAAAAGGAGACTTTAGGCGCGTCCTTCCTCTTTATTTACAGATACCAAAAAGGGACAAAAACATTAAACATGGACGTATTTATTTACAGGGATGACAACGCTGTGGAGTCCAAGTATACTTCCAATGATCTAATACAGTGTCATGTTGCCATCGTTGTACAATACGTTTCTGTGCTAAAGAAATTAGAAAGCCGTAATGTTCACAAACCTACCTTTATATTTTCTCATCGTTTCTAGAGTACTCTCTGTCAAAACAAGTAACTAACGGTTCTAAGGAAAATCCAAGATTGTGTTGATGAGGAAAATACAAACAATATTGTCTGCACGTCATAGAATCTGATCTTTGTAATCTCACATTAAACTGAATTGATACAGCAATTCTTCTCATAAAATCCTGTGGCGTCTTCCAGAGGAGGTAATCCATCAGAATCGAAATCTTTCACAATGTTGAATAGACGGCTTCCCACTGGGTGCCTAGTAGAAGATTGTCGTCTGTGGTGATGACAGAGACTTAAACGTCTTTAGGTTTTCGGTGTGAAGTTCATCTTCAGCAAACATCACAGAATTCTTGGAGGCTGAGTACGAACTATGAGTGAGAAGGTAATGAAGTGCCCATGGTACCCATTTGTTCTTTGCTTTCTTAACAAGTAAAGAAACGCCTTGTTGAGTAAGTCGATGAACAAAGGGCAGTCACCGTACTTTGTTGCAAGACAACTTCCATGCGTTTCGTCTCCAGAGAAGTCACTGGACGTAAGGAATTTTCACACAAGGCTTATTCCACTTTCTCAAATCTTCTCTTCTGAAATGAGACTCCGTGCATCTTCTAGATACCCATCCAACTTTCCTTGCGGTCATAGCATCAAACATTTGTCGTGTTGTTTCTGACAAGAATGATTGATGTGACAGCCATAGCAATGTTCCATGGCTAGGTTTGTGGCTCTTTCATCCAAGATACCAGCTGATCAGAAGACTAAATATTCTTCTTATTCCGGCTATCATCAACATGGCCGCCTTTTTGTCTTCTTGTCCGCTTGCGAATTGTGACTGCTGCTGCTTTGTTCTTATTGTAATGGTTTAAAAATAAATAAATAAATAAATAAATAAATAAATAAATAAATAAATCACCATCAGTCTCTCTAGGTTCCTGTTACATCGTTTCCTTTTTATTCTGACGTTCTAGACCACTTTTGCTACCTATCTGTCCACTGGCTTCAAACAGTGTCAAGCAAGATCTAAAGTATTTTTTTCTTGGCAAAAATTAGGTTCAAAATATGTCTGGTCATCTCAAGTGACTTATCTCTTTGATACGTTTAAGTGTTAGAACTCAAACGGATTTTTAAGCGATGGCTCCTTTAAGGTTCGCATTCTGACTATGCCAGTGAGCAATGGTATTGTAGCTGTCCTTGGGAAATATAATATAGGATTTTGGATCAGAGTCCAGACGCAAATGTGAATTTTTTCACTTCCACACGTCGTGGGGTATACTTGGCTGTTGTTCTGCCCTGAGTTTATCTGATGTCGTTTCCCACTTTAGGTAAAACATCCAACTGTATGCCTAAAGTTTGTCTTCGTCGATTCTTGGTATGTACTTATTAGTATTAGCCATCCAAAGGATCACGGTACTAATTAGATCCAGTCTAAGCGTAACTCACTTCGTTCAACAAATACCTGTTTTAATCCTCACGTCCAAATGTAAACTATCCAACATTTATAACCTGCACTCTTGTTAGACTTTTTTCTCTGCCATTTATTTTTCTTTCTTATTCCTTTCTTGGGAGGCTGCGTGTCTATTAGGTATGAAGAGTTTTCGATGTCTCTTTCTGTCTTTTCTGTTTTAATCAACACATTTGTCCTGCTTTCTTTAATGTTGCTTCAGGACTTTATTGATGGATGAGTACGTTTTGGAGAAATTCCCTTCATTCCATCAAAAATGCACCTTTTCAAGCATTTAGTCCTCTAGGGTCTATAGGTCACATGAAAGGTGCTGTCGTAAGAAAAGATGATTTCAAAATATCACCTACATCACTTCCTCATTGACGAGTTAATTATTGGCACTCATGATACTTATTTTACAATTTACTGGGAAATACGATATTTCGTCCAAGATTCCCTTTTTTACTAATACTGGCACTGTCAAACGTGATTTAAAGACAGGAAGATAGTGACGATGTACAATTTCTCCGTGTTCATGATAGGTGTTTCCTATCTCATCGTAAGCAGCTATATCAGAAATCACTTTGAAAGGAATGACTCTTCAGCAACTTGGCAGTTGTGTTTGCTACAGCTTTGTACTTAATAGCAGCAGAATACATAAACATCAAAGTATTCCTTCATTCAAGTCAACAGGGAAGCGAAAATACTTGTGGTAGATGTATTTTAAATGTGGTGCCATGTTCGTATTTCCATACAGTAAAGCAAACAAACAGGTTGAAAATCTACATGACAGCGTTTTGCTGTCATCCAAATACATTTTAAGACCGATGCAAATATGATACTCAAGCTGTACGCTTGAGATCATTTTCTCCAGTGTTTTGCCAATATAATTGCATGAAATGGTTGAATCACTTTGACGAGATGTTAAACATTAAAATAGAACAAATAGCAAACTATAGCACGGCTTACACACACTACACGCCCAAACATACGTATATATTATCATACAAGAGAGGTAATTATGGTGCATGGATTCGGATTTTGTTTCATTTGGACAAATTTGAGAATTATTGCTTGTTAAAGAGTTCTAAACAGTGCTGGAAAGGGTTGTATCTTCCAAACAAAAACCCTTAAACGTAAATGATAATCGTGTTTGTAGGTATAGTTTGTTTATGCACGATTACCCTTTGCATTCTTACAGGACAAACTTTTTACATCTTGTTCGGATGTCATTTCAGTCTCCTGTACAGTCTTTGACCTTTGGAAGGTTATCACTACATTTAATCTGGGTCATTATAATCTAATGTTACCGAATTGTTTTAGTCACTGCCATTTTAGCGTAATTATGAGTTCGTAAAGCTATTAATAACATACGTACAATGTATGCAAATGTAGTGACACCTCTAACACGATATGAGGTATAGGTGATGCTTTATATATATATATGTCCTGTATCCAGATAACCACTATTTAGCCGGTCGCTATACACGGCGTGTTGATGATATATTGTTGTTGTTGTTGTTGTTGTGGGGCTTAACGCCATTTTTCAGCACACGATAGGCTATACATGGCGGCCAGTATTAATGGCGGAGGAAGAAACCGGGAAATCCCCGGAAAGAACCACCGACCCACGAGAAGCTACTGGCAAGCTTTCTCACATAGATGATATATTGTGATGTGTTGGATAGATGTTGAAGTATTGAAGACTTCACACATATTGTTGATGGTATAGTGTGGGGTGTTGGATAAGAGATGGCGGGATATTGCTAAATTCACACAGATTGTTGATGGGATAGTGTGGAGTGTTTTATAGTAGAGAACGGGGTGTTGGAATAATACGGGTATTGGATAGTAATGATATTGTGTTGGTCATTACAGACGGCTAGTTGGACAGTGTATGTGGTGTGTTGGATTCTAGAAAAAAAAATTAACGGTACCAGTTCTGTTTGTCCTTATAAAATGTTTGATACCACAGACACTTCAGATCCTAGATACGCTTTTGACCCATAAACACGTTCGTTCGTTATAAAGACTATGACCCTATAACACTATACTCATGCTGAACCTATAGATGATTTTAACATGGGATTTCCCACTGACA
>JAECUM010034757.1:0-22797 GCA_016617855.1 Megalonaias nervosa
TTATGCTTACTCGTAATTAAATGTGTGAAATATAAATTTTGAAGTCAGACTTTCTCAGTAATATCTTTCATGTAGAAAGGTTTAAGTTAAGCAAGACAATTCGTAAATTCTCCTTCGCAAAACGTATTATCTTTAGTAATGTTCTATTTTATACAACAATCGAGGAACTCACTATCAAAGTCATCTAAATACGACACTACGGATGTTTGAGTCTCCGAATATTATTTACGTTATGCTATTCGCTCCATGCTGCCTAAGGGTGTTACACCCTGAGTTGCCAATCACATAATCAGTCTCTATCTTAAGGGTCAGTTGTCCGATGGCTTGCTGTTTAAATGACCCTCCATTGATCTGTCTGCCACACCCAAGAACTGCCTAACTACATGTCCGCTGTGATTGCCGGTAAGATTGAATTAACTGCAGAAGCATTAGACAGACTGTATTTTAGGTAAATTATATGCAGTTTTGAAAATCAGACTCTCTCTCTCTCTCTCTCTCTCTCTCTCTCTCTCTCTGCATAACAGTTAAAATAGTCATGTGTAAGGGTTGCAAATACAAATATTACATGCATGAACATTTAAATATACAAAGGTAAAGTGTTGGACAAGCCAGCCCACATGCATACATGAAGCACGCATTAAGGTCGTTGTTATACAAAGTCAAAGTGTCTGACAAGGCAACATAGATGTACACAGAAAGCAAGCATAAGGCCATTGATATTCAAAGACAATGTGCAAGACAAGGCAACGTAGATGTACGCAGAAAGCAAGCATTAGGCCGTTGTTATTCAAAGACAAGGTGCAAGACAAGGTAACACATATGTACACAGAAAGCAAGCATAAGGCCGTTATTATTCAAAGACAAGGTGCAATACAAGGCAATACATATATACACAGAAAGCAAGCTTAAGAGCCTTTATGCAATGCATTGAAAGCATAAATATCACAATCCAAAGCAGTTAAGATCGACTAACAGCATATGCTGGAAAACATATGAGTTCAATACACAGGAATCAAAAGTGCTAATAGTTACAAGCAAATCTACAAGATGAAAGAAAAACGGTACACCTGCTGAATATGGTAGTAGTAGCAGCAAGTTGTTTTTTACTTATGCCTTCAGACGGAGGATCTTCATAAATCGCTTCGAGATCTTAAAAAAGGATTTAAAATTGTTATCCCGCTTTATGCAAAAAGGTGAAGGGAACAATAACATCATGAGATAAGCTCGGTCAATTTTTTTAGATTTCAAATTAGTCATGTTACGTATACACAAGACACAAACCATAATTCTATGCAGAGAGTATACCTTCATTTCTATGAAAATTATTTGAGCACATTGAAAGTGACTGTGATCGAAAAACATGTACACTCCTCTTCATTATCGTCCAGGATGCAAACGAGGATATAGTTAAGTATTAAAATTGGTTTAATTATCACAGCAAAAGTATTGATTTTGTCAATGATTATGAAGTACATTATTTATTCAGTACATTTAGATGATGGTAAAGTAGTCAGTCAAACTGATTAAAATCAAGATCTACTTTATAATAATTATATGTGATAGGTACCGATTCTAGGTCATGTTCTGTTGATGTCATATTGCTGAAAGTTACAAATGTCACTCGGAACATATCGTTGTTTATTCTCACTAGCACGAAATTAAACAATGTATCCGATAGGCTGCTAAAAATAAGTGGACACGGAAATCCAAAAGGTTACTAGAACACAAGCATTTATCGATGCCAATCAGGTATGTCGGAGATTTTAATCAGATTAATTGGTCAGTCGGATACTCTTTTGTCAGACAATATTGTGGGGCCCCGAGTGGCCGAGTGGTCTAAAGCGCTGACCGTTACGGATCACTGCCATCTCACCTCTGTCTGCGTGAGTTCGAGTACAGGCTCGGCTAACGTGGGTACGTGAGAAAGCCTGCCAGTAGCTTCTCGTGGGTCGGTGGTTCTTCCCGGGATTTTCCAGGGTTCTTCCTCCACCATTAATACTGGCCGCCATGTATAGCCTATCTTGTGCTGAAAAATGGCGTTAAACCCTATAACAACAACAACAACATCAGACAATATTGTCAACGACTACAGTCATGATCGCCAAAACGACTTCCAGGTCACAGAACCGTCAATAAGCAGCCCAGATCAAATCAATTATTTTAATAGCCAGTTCATGACTTAACTACCATTGTCCGAATAACAACATGTTATGCCCTCTACACTTTTTACCTGATACACTGTCATGAATTGATGTCATATCTGCTAAACTTCCACACAGTGGTGTTGGATGTTTAATTCAAAAAATCAGTTTTTGGTCCAAACAGGAGTCAGTGCGCATGACAAAAGTAAGCGACGTTGCTCAGCTGAATTTAAATTATGTACTAGTCTAACGTAGCTATTGAAACTGAACTTGAATAAAATAAAATAAAATAAAACAAAAAATCCGTTTTCTTTGAAAACCTAAATCCACCCCACCCCTCCCAAATATAGCCTGTAAGCCTGGCGTTTTCATATAACATCCGCCATTCACAAGCACAAACACATAAACACAGTCACACGCACCTTAAATTCTTTCGACTATATGGTCTTAAACTAAGCTACATAAAAGAGCAAAAATCAGCAAGTTTTGTAAAATGCAGCAAATAATTTATATCCTTTGGACACAAAGAGAAAATTTAAAAGAACCTACAGTATTGTTAGTTAAATCCCAAATAGTCCTCAAAATTCTATCACAAGTCCAAATGTATGAATTCCAATGGTATTTCATGCAAATGAAAGCCTCTTGCTACTGGGTCTTGCAAACATAAATGACCTATATCAGGCCCTGCCTGCATGAAATTTATACGAATACCATTTATCTTCTTGGAATTTGTGAGTATAACATTCGTTTTGTTTTTATTTATTACTGCGTTGACGAAATTTGACTTGCTACTCTCCATTTTGAATCATTAGTCACATGAATGGAAAAATATTCCAGAATACATGTCTATAATATCAAAGTCCAACGGTCACATGATACCAACCAAGAGCCCTTTCTGATGTTGCTGTAAATAAACTGAACATACTGAATGAAATTCACATAATGTTTGCAAAATAAAACAACAAAAGGACACACAAGTTTCAACTGCAAAAATCAAGATTTTTCACACAAGAGGTAACGTCTATGCCTTAGTCGCGTTTTACACACAAAACTCGTGTTGACATGTGCTCCCTGCATGATAGATCTCAGCTTTTTCCAGGTTGCTGTGAGAGCAAAACAACAGATGCTTGGTCGTTGTTTTCAGAATAAATATTTTGAAAATTATGTGTCCTTTCCCTTTTGGTTTACGAACATTAAGAGAATTCCAGTTAATAGTTTCTTATTTTTGTAGCCTTATGTTTTATCCCACAGATTGACTAGCAACGCCAAATCACACTAGATATGTCGAATGAAACAAGAATTATATGGAATGGTGGTTGTTTATTGCGTCCGCCTTCACCCTTTAATCACGTTTAATTAACTGTATATAAACTGTTCAAGGATGAAAATATTCACTGAGCATTAATGCCAAATGTTTGCAGTTTATACAGGCTGCATGCTAATTACCATACGTATCGCACTGTTACGAAGGCATTCTTCGTCACTTTTTCTCTCGTGAGATATATTGGAAATCGTAGTTTTATAAACACGAAATTGTCGGGATGATTTGCGAGTAAAAAATTGAGCTTTTTGTGACAAGACGTGACATTGCAGGTATGTGATAGTCTGAATGTTTGAAAGGACTTGGTCTAAACAGTATTTATTCGCAGAAATCATTATGGACAGTTTCTATAAGTCAAAACAAAGCAATAGAGGTTTGGCGATCAAAATTATAACTAAATAGCGGTGTCCAGGTTGGGTCTGATGGGGGTAGGGGGTTGGAAAAGCTCTCCCGACTAAAAAGCAAAACAAACAAACAAATACCTCACCCACCCACCCAAAAAAAAAAAAAAAAAAAAAAGAAAGAAAGAAAGAATTGAGCGCTATGCGGGACCCATCTTTCACAAATTTTGATGTCTATTAAGTGAACGGTCTGCTATTGGTGAGATAGATGAAGGTGTTCGATACACATTGGAAAATATTTATGTTATCACCGGCATTAGCTCTTATCTCTTTTTAATATATTACAAATCATTTAATGTTAACAACGTTTTGTGCAAGATGTGTCCCTCATTTGTGGACGACTCAAAAAACAGGTTCGGGTTGAAACTGCGCATAAAATCTTACTGACCAAATAAGCGTAAACATACCTATGTAGCTGACCTGATATAGGCTTAATAAATTTATATTTGGCTGAATTTCGTTATCAAGGATTCGGTGAGGGTAGACGACTTGATTGCCTCCTTGCGGTTGAAGGTGCACTATTATAGTATAGGGAAACCTACTACCAAGTAAATAGTAAACTGCATTTATTAATTAGATTGTCAGACAGGAAATTGTGTTGATGTGCATGGAGAGCACATTGAGAGGCCGTAAAAGCGTACTGTCTATTGAAAGAGAACTTTGTTGTACATCACTCTAATATTTTGAACTTTTTAAACACCCCTCGTATATAGTGAGAATTTCCGTTATCAAGTTTAACAAGCGATACAGAGGTAATTGTTGAACAATTTACTTTTCGGCAAACTGGAGATACACATTACAGTCGAATCACGTGACAGTTTTCTATCGCGTCTACTCGCACTCGGACATTAATTAATCTGGCTGACACAGAGAAAAGTGCGCTATATTTTCTTTGGTGGTGGTGATGGCGGCTTAGGGTTGGTGGTGGCCGTAGTGTTTGTGCATTATAAATCAATGTAAAATTAATAGAATCCTTCATATGCATGGCTGTACGATAGAAACATTCACAGTTGGTCATAACCGTGCTTCAGCCACGAGGCCTTGTTGAGTGTCTGATGGAAAATTGTGTTCCCAAAGATGCAATTGTATTATGCACCACCGATGCAGAATGAAGTGACTGTGGAGGTGGGGGTGGATAGAAACGTTATGCTTACTCGTAATTAAATGTGTGAAATATAAAGTTTGAAGTCAGACTTTCTCAGTAATGTATTTCACATAGAAAGGCCATGATAAACGACACTATGGATGTTTGAGTCTCCGAATATTATTTACGTTATGCTATTTGCTCCATACTGCCTAAGGGTGTTACAGCCTGCGTTGCCAACCGTATAATCAATCGCGAGCTTGTTGAAGGGTCAGTTGTCCGATGGCTTGCATTTTAAATGACCCTGTCGCCACTCCATTCATCTGTCTGCCACACCCAAGAACTAATTACATGTCATCTGTAATTGCTAATAAGATCTAATTAACTACAGACGCATTAGACAGAGACAACTGACTGTATTTTAGGTAAATTATATGCATCTATGAAAATTTCTCTCTCTCTCTCTCTCTGGTCTGTCTGTCTGTCTGTCTGTCTGTCTGTCTGTCTCTCTCTCTCTCTCTCTCTCTCTCTCTCTCTCTCTCTCTATATATATATATATATATATATATATGTGTGTGTGTGTGTGTGTGTGTGTGTGTGTCCAATGAACTGACAACGAACCGAACAGTGCAAATTTTATCTACTGCTGTACTGTGTGTGGAGAATGCTTTCATAATTCTTCTTACATGCCGTAACTATACAGTTGAAATAGCAGTTCAGGTGATTTTGAATGTTGAAGATATTTTAATATCTACACCATGTCTGTTTAACACTCCTAGATGAATGCCAGATAAGGATTACATTATGCTTTTTTTAAATAGTGTGTTGTGATGTGATGTGATTTGGATTTTTAACGTAGCTTTAACAATTTTTCAGTCATATCGCTACGATGTCTGCAGTATGACAGTTTATAGTGAGGTCTAGCACTGGGGCATCATGCCGCAGACATGTAGCATGATGTCCCGCCCAGTCACATTATCCTGACACCAGGCCGACCAGTCCTAACACTAACCTCTTAATGCTGAGCGCCAAGCGAGGCAGCTGTTAGTACCATTTTTGTAAGCCTTTGGTATGACTCGGCCGGGGATCGAACCCACGCACGGACGCTCTAACCACTAGGCCTTTTTTTAATAGAAAAATACTGTTCTTATTTGTCATGTCATTAGTAATTTAGCACCAGAGTTGCTTTGTGCTTTTTAATTTCGCAAGGTACCTTAGTACAAGGAGTACATGGTCGAGTGAAAATAATTAATTATATACGAAACGTTTCGCCAGAGTATAATATATGCACTAGTTGTGGCAAAAAGTTTGCTTGTTGACTTGTTTATGGTTTTTTTAATTTTTTTTTTTTTAATTGTGGGCCGAAGGAAACTTATTGTTTTGTACCTCTAACCATGTTACCTTCTTGAAATAAATTATTATTATTATTATTATTATTATTATTATTATTATTATTCACTGTCAAGATTCGTGAGTAATGTATGTTTAGTAAAAACCTAATTTTCTGTTTATAAACAGGCTAGCATAGCTAAAGCGTATACATGTAGATTCATTAAGTTGTAGAAGCTGGGAGAGTTTTTGTTTTTTATACACACTCACAAACAAAAGCACGCACGCGTTTAGGATATTAAACAATTGTTTGATCTAATTAATTTTTTCAGGAGTTGATGTTTACGAGAAGGTATACACTATTGTTTTGCAATCTTATATTACTCCTAAGACAGGCCCCAGGTCTGAATATCTCGAGATTCTGATGCTTGTCTGCCAGTGTTGGCTTTATCTGTCATCACCTTGTTATCAGCAAGTGTGAATTTCACTCATGTCAAATATAATTGCTTTTAGACTCCCAGCTAACTTTCCAGTTATAATGCCCCTATTTCAGCTTGCTGTGTTTGAAAGCTAGCTTTAAATATGGGATTTCTATATTGTATTGGGCATAACAAATTGTAGGTCTATATTTTATACCAAAATAAGATTAGCTGACTATGTGTTGATTGACAGGCACTCCAAATACATTGTCTGAATAGTTTTGTGACTTTTTACAAGAATACTTAGTTTTTTAATTGAAGACATGGAGGATATAATATAATCAAGAATTCCAAGAGGAAGAAATGGTAAGAATTCTATATTATTTGTATTCAGTATTTTGTGATACCACTTACTCAGTTTTATGTCGCTTTAATTCTCATGTTGGCCATTTATTTGTCTAATTGCAGAAAGAGGTACTTAAGGCATGATATTGTCTATGTAGGTATATTAGAAGTGTATCATCATTAGATAGTAGTAATATATTGCTTAATGTATATTAGAAGTAACATAGAGACTTAGCATATGTTTGTAAATGAACATGGAAGTTTATAAAAGCATTTAATCATACAGTTTATCATAACTGACACCAGCCTTGTGTAAATAGCATTCAGGCAACAAGTTGAAGCAATTGACATAATGGTCATATGAGTTTGTAGTTTATATTTCTGTCCATCTCTCATCTCCTTGATCAGTCATAATTGTAGTCTTATATTTTCCAATATATAAAATTTAGTACCAAAATTCTAACTTTATATTTTAAGCAAATGTCTAGTTTGACTGAATTATTGACTTCAGATAGTTAAATAATTTCGTTCTTCAACAGGTTTCCATCTGTATACTGTCACTATCTTTCAACAAAATCGAAGATGGAACTTTCATAGCTATAGATGATCTTGTTAAGTTCCTTAAATCTAACCATTCAGTTCATGACAGGATAAAAATTGTGAAGAAAGAAAATATTTTACAAAAATGTCAGAGACTTGATACTGGGATAATCGAGAGAGAGAAAAAAAGAAATTGGTTTTGTTGTCGTCTTTCTTTCGATATATATATTTCATCACTATGATAACTTCTAGGTTTGCAAAGTGGTATGTGAACTCTTAGAAAAACAAACACAGTCCATATCTTCAAACAAATCAAACAAATGAAAATGGAACCTTTATCAACAACTAGTGTCTGTTGAAATTTTAAGTTTGGGTCTGTTTGAAGAAACAATTAAAAAGCTACAACTTGAGGGGCTAAAAGATTCCATATTTAATTATTGATTATAAAACACAGTTAAACCGACAGCGAATGGAATAAAATTCAACTGTTTCAGTGGCACTATATTACCTTTTGTAAGAAAGAAGTGTCAGACTATGAAGATGAGCAGGAAAGTAAATGGGAATCGTAGGATTCCATAACGAGTTGGCAGAAATGGGACAAGAACTCAATCAGTTGTGCTTGAAGGTCTGTCAATGTAATGTAACTCGGAGGTTTGCTGTTGATGCAATAAGTGGAATTACTATCCATTTGGAAAGAATCCATTAACCAGAGAAAATAGAAACCGACACAGAAAATGCTCTTAGAGACATACATGCTCTTCAGTTTCAAAGTATTATGTTTTCAGTGCACAAATGTGTGTGCACATAAAGCTGGAATACACATTGGTATCGAATTACAGGAATTGCAACATAATATTGAAACATGCGATGATATCTCTCTGATAGTTCGTGCCTCTCTGAAGAAAAGTTGCATTGTATATGTGCCTGTCATTCTCTTCTTTCCCAAAGACTGCCTTCTGCCTGGTGAGCGTTTTCTTGCAAGAAGTCATATGAAATCTGGAATACTCCGACCCTATTACATGTCCCTTTCATCTTGTCTGGATGACCAAGATCTCCCATAGGAATGCAAAATTCTGTACTCCTTTTGCTTTCAATGTTTTAAAGAGGAGAAACATTGGCTTGCTGACCCCTTAGATGTGAACCACTTTTAAATAATGAGAGAATGGCGCTTGCACGTTCCTTTACCATTCCAGTGTTTATTAAAACAAATACTACTGACCGAAGCCTCAGGTGTCGATCGTCAGATGATTTCTACACCTCAAAACTGTCCTCCTTATATTGCTATTTTGATTCATTACTGAAATACTTAACAGAAATTACGGTGGTCTCATACAAGATATTTTCACAAATGAGTTGCTCATCAACTACTATAACATCACATCTGTGTTTTCCATCACATCAGCTGCCAATATAAGCCAAGTCTGCGAAATGGAGACAGACGTCTCAAGAAAGCAGCAGTTCCAGAACTTTGTCACTTTAAAACATATATGAAACCATATCCACTATACTATGTCAAAGCAAGTGATGTCTCATCTTCTGAACATTTGGTTTGTCTCAGTGTCTGCCATTTGATATTTTTCATGGACAATCTTGTCCAGCTCACCATGAAAAAAAGACCCACAACCTGGTGAAAGGAAAATGAATCAACTATGCCATCACATTCAAAGGCATTCCAAAGGATTCAAACGAGATATTAACATGGCATCTTCTACTCTGTGAAGAAAAAGAAGACTGTGCATGTAAGGACGTACCACAACTGAAAAAAAAATCTAGAATGGGTGCTCCTAAAGATGACCTCATACGAAGAGTGAGCTTTTGAATGTTTTCAGCAGCAAGCCACATGGGGCCTAAAATACATCTGAACAAGACTTATGTCACTAAAGTCCTTCACAGAAATTCTAAACAATGCAGCTTCGATGGAAAATTCGGAATTTCAGCAAAAGAACATGGATACAGACGAAAGTTTTTCTTCCTTGGCCATTCATGATGTGGAGAAAATGGATACTGTTAGTAATAATGACAGAAACGAAAACTTCCCACTAAACATCTCCAGTGAAGATATAGAGGGCATTAATGAAGCCATTACCTCCATTACAGCAGCTGACAGTAATGGGGATACAGTCGAGGATATAAAAAACATCCAGTATGATCCAAATGTATCTTGTGATTTGTTGCCATATATTGATGTCAGTGATATAGATGATGAGAATGTACAATCAATTTATGAAGATAAAACGAATGAAAAATTAGGAGAGGAAGAGGAAGAGGAAGAGGAAGAATATTCAAATATTAGGATAAAAGTTGATGCTGATAAAGATATTCTCCAAGACGTTCAAGCCCTCCTTGAAGAAATACAGATACCATTTATGACAAACAAAGATGAAACTATGGTTTGGGGTACCGATAGTAGCATACTAGAGTATCAAGATCTAAAACAACACACCATAACCGCCACTATTATGCCGTTATCCTCCACCTTTCAGTGGTAGAGATGACGATATAGCCACATTGAAAGTGGTTCTTGGTAATTTTTTGAAGAAGACTGAATTGAGTGAAACAAATAAAAATGTTTTGTTTGCACCTGAGTACAAGTTCGCAAGAAATCTTTTTAAACTTATTGATGGGAACAAAAAGTGTGCAATATTTCTTCCAGAATTTCCAGTACTGCACTTGAGAAGTCCAAAATCATGAATTTAATATCAGCCTATGAAACATCAGGCCTCATTCATATACTGAAATATAACAAAGATGATGATGTTGATAAAGTCTGCTTTAAATTAGTTGCTTTTGAGAACATCGAGACAGCCACGTGAATCGTTTGGCGACTGTCAGCAGCTTTGCATATCTCGGTTCTCGTCACGTTATTCGACTCGCTACCACATTCACCTGTAGAGGCGCTGAGAAAAAAATGGTGTGATCAGGAATTATCTGTCAGCCAGCTTGAAGTGAGATGGGGACAAATGTTGAAAGAATTCATTAAGAAAACATCCACTGATAATAAAACATTTCCTTGCATACTGATATAATGAGGCATTGTGATGAAAATGTAGCCCTCGCCGTTGCTGAAAGACTAGGAGTAAAATATGGATACAACTTGCATCTGGCCAGTGTGAAGTCTTCACTTCCATTATCATTCTTAAATGGAGCTTCCAGTTATGCTGGATTTTGCTCACGGCTTTTGACAGAACATTACAAATCAAGTCACTTTCACAGACAGATGAAACATGCTCTATTCAGTACCTCCCACAATGGTAGTATTGTCAGCTTTGGATTAGACACTGCTCGAGAGACTGACCACAGAGACGCAAAGAAATGTATTTGACCGAGGGCCACACTAAGCAATATAATGATAAAGATGTCCACAGTAGACTAGCAGAGACAAGTGAATACAGTACTGCAGTCTGTTATCTCAGGCGAGGATGCTTCGAAGATTAAGCAAGATGAGACAAAAGACAAAGAGATAGCATCCAAAATATCAGATAGATACATGTGGAAAAAAGCCAGTTGGGCCATATTGTAAGAATATTTGGTCTTATACATCGAAGAAAGGGAATGTCATTAAGTTTTGATCCCATTCTAAGAAATGTATATCACAAGGAGAATCCAGAGGTGCAGCAAGAGATGTTAGATTCAACAACAGAAGAGATAGGAAAATTCATGATTCACAGATATGCAGCAAAAGAGGGTCTATTGGGTATGACACTTAGTGATTGTCCTAACACTGAATTGATAAACGGACCCAAACATCACATTAATAGAATAAAAAGATCAAAAGGGTCAACAATCAAGAGGCCTAATGGCGCACCAAAAAATACATCATACCTAATGGCGCACCAAAAAATACATCATACAAGAGCTTGAAAGAAAATAGTGAGGAGGAAAGAAAAAGGGCAGTGAAGAAGACGACAACGGTTGTGGACTTGTGGACTGTCTAAGCTCTTCCATGAATACTTGCCAGTCATTCTTTAAGCCAGATGGGACGAAATCATCCACCAATAAATCAGATGGTGTGAAACGAGCTGTTCTTGAGTTCGTGAAGAAAATATCTGATAAGCGGTACCCAATGGCACATTTTATAACCTAGGTTATTATAAATAGGTGGGTAGGCCCCTGAGTACCCGGATACCAATTGGCATCTTTACTAAGTTCGGTTGGAGTTTTCCAGATTTATCGTTTATCGTAACGGCATACAAGTATTCTGCCAGTGCTTATCAAAGAAGCACTCACATTATTTTCAAGTTGACAGTCTTTGTGATTGAGCCTTAAGTACGCATACTTTTTCGGTATCAAGCAGAGGTGTGTCTTTTCCTGTAAATAATTGACCTTAAACCTATAGCTTGTTTTCCACGTGATAACTCTTTGATTGAGCCACGACTGTGGTACAGTGGCAAGTAACAGAAGGTGGTTATTTCATCTTGCCGCACCAATGACGTGTTCAGTCGCAACCTTTAATAGATTTTACAAATTGTATGATCGATTACTTACAAAGCTCAAGCTCAGACTTTAAATAAGCATCCGCTTATGACAGTCGCCAAGGAATGGGAGTCAGATGATATTTATGATGAGCAAGAAGATTTACTGGACAACGATGGAGGGTTTCAGAACTTTAGCAGGCATTGAGGATGAATTCTTGGACTTTGTACCAAATGACATTAGACAGTGATATTAATAAGATATTGTGTGAATACAAAAAATGTGGACTTCAGGTTTATACACATGTAATACAATTTCCCTTTGTCGGATACCCCGGTAACCGATCGTTAGAATCGACCGGTAAAAGTTTTCTAAAATTTTGACAGCTTTACAACTTAGAAAACTTGAAGAAACGAATCGGTACTCCCCTTTGAACTTTTCCTCTCTCTCTCTCTCTCTCTCTCTCTCTCTCTCTCTGATGATTCATGGTATCATGGAAAGAATATGCACAGGCGTAAAGTCTGAATGAGCACTGGTTATCCTAGATAACACACAGAAAATACTACATTAGGCATTTATCCAACATCAGCAAAAGCTGAGTATATTCTAAATTTGGAGGAATAATTATAGAGGCGGACAAGACCTTTATTATTTATTCCAAAGTCACTTTCCTTGGTGAGTTTTGCTGAACATTTTTTTCCTTTATCACATGGTTTGACACTAAATTTTTGACTTGTCTCAAAGGTATTGCAACACAAATCAAGGCCGGATCAGGTCAGGGGTTTTGGGGGGTGGGGTGAGTTCCAAAATGTCAAAAGGGCCCCGACTTTCTTTGAAAGGGCACCAAAACAGAAGTATGTTTTTTATTTACTCAAAGTGCGCATAATACCCAATAAGAATAAAATAATGCCAAATTTCAAGTTACTCTGTGTGTGTGTGTGTGTGTGTGTGTGTGTGTGTGTGTGTTTAGGGGGGTACTCTGGCGTGGCCCTGCAAACAGTTATATACAGTAAATGTTACATATACTGTAAGGTGATATTGAAAATCTCATATAATGTATGATCTCATTCCTTGGCTAACATAAACTTCATTTTCACTTTATATATGTGTGTGTGTGTGTGTGTGTGTGTGTGTGTGTGTGTAATGAGTCTCAATGGAGTGTGATTTGGATTTTAGTATGTACGAAATTTACTGTTTATGTAAATGTTGACCATTTGTTTAATTTACATATCATCAACAGGAAAATAAATATCAAGTTCGTTAATTAGATTTTTTAAATTTTCAGTTCAGTCTGCAATAGATGTTAAACATATTAGGTACAAAAGTGTTCCAGTATAGGAGAGTAATATGTAAAAATGGTGGCATAGCAAATGTTTTTTTCACAAGTTCATGTGTTTACCATCTTTGAATTTCTAAAATTATTATGTGATTTTTTTTTTTGCTTTTAAAATTTACATTCATTGAAATAAAAAAATGCAGGTGTATCAGTCTTTGAGGCCGACAAATTAAAATGTGGGATGTAACAACATTGAAATGTATTATTCATAACAGCATTTAAATATTCATATGTGGCTGAAAAACATGATGTGATAAGCCTTTATAGTAGAGTGAATGCATATACAACGATGCTCATTATAGCGTCATAAACACCTGCATCAATTGCATGTTTGGTGGTTCTGTGAACCAATAAACAGGTGCATAC
This sequence comes from Megalonaias nervosa, assembly GCA_016617855.1. NCBI lineage: Eukaryota > Metazoa > Mollusca > Bivalvia > Unionida > Unionidae > Megalonaias > Megalonaias nervosa. The sequence goes on from JAECUM010034757.1 coordinate 13,696, forward strand.
AGTAGTTTACACCAGCCTGGAAGAATTCATCAGGCTCACACAGTCATTGGCTTGGGATGTTGACAGCACAGGGCCATTCAGCTGGGGTGTCATATTACCATGGATAGAAACTATCCAAATTTTTGGGGCCTGTCCTATGAGTAATATCAAATATTTAAACTCCGTGCATAAATAAATAGCCAGATAAATAGAAGGACAAACAAAATTAGAGATTCACCGTTGGTTTGAAAAGTTCTTTGGTCCAAAACATTAAGTATTTGACTCAGTATATCATAACAGCAGACCCAAGTGTTGATTAACAGTATCTTGCATTTACAGCTAACACACACATTTATAATAATAACATGAATTACAACCCAATAATGAAATATAGCTTACAAAATTTCAACCTTTTGTGTATATTTAACCATCTAACCGTCGGCATTACTGACTGGGGGCTCGGAGCTTTACATCTATCTTTCACTAAATTTAACTTTTAACAAAATAGAGCCTGGGTGGGACTTCTGTAATAGCTTAATTAAAATATTGGGAGCACCCCACCCCACCCCAACCATATAGTTCGTCACAGTATGTATGTATGTATGTATGTATGTATGTGTGTATGTATATTTGCATGTATGTATATATAGTGTGTCTGTTTGTCTGTCTGTGTGTGGAGAAAGGTTCTGATCAATATTAATCCTTGTTACATTTTCCAACTAATGCAATTCTTACTACTTTATATGAAAAATGCATTTTGTATATACCATGATTACAATGGCAGACACCTCATAATAGCTCATTAATGTAGGTAAGTATGGAGTCCTGGCGTTCAGATCAACTACAAATTCAGGCAGTGTTGCTGCAATTTTGTTTTTTCCTTTGGTTGATCAGATTGTCTGTATGTAATTGATCAAAACAAGTAATGATCGAATAATATCTAATGCCAAAGCGTACAATAGAAATGCTTGGTACTAGTCTACAGAACTTCAAATATTCCATAGACAGGGCCCTCTAAATCTAGAATGGGCCCCTCTCGCAGCATAAGTGAGCCTGAAAGAAATCTTGATCCCTCCGCCGAAAAGCTGCCTTTTTATTTTGAAGGTTTTGAAAGATACTGTTAAATTATTAATAATCATCTTCCCGCAGTGGCCACTTTGTAAATCCTTCCATGTGTGTGTGTGTGTGTGTTGGATTTTAACGTAGCTTTAACAATTTTCATTATCGTTACGATGTCTGCAGTGTGACAGTTTATAGTGATGTCTAGCACTGAGGCATCATAACGCCGAGATGTAGCAAGATGTCCCACCTAGTCACATTGTCCTGACACCACACCGACCAGTCGTAACACTAACCTCTTAATGCTGAGTGCCAAGCGAGGCAGCTGCTAGTACCATTTTTATAAGTCTTGGCATGACTCGTCTGGGGTTCGAACCAGCAAACTCCTGCATCCGAGGCGGACGCTCTAACCACTAGGCCACCGGAGCGGTTCCACGTTATGGACACCGTGTGCTTAATTGTATGAAAAAGCTATAAACTTTCTGTGTGCAAGCGAAGCACGTGACCTATGCATGGAGAACTGTACTATTTCTATTCTCTGTATTGAATTGGTTGCATATAATTAGCTCTCACTTGTGCAGCATAATAAGCTGTCCCTTGGTAATTCATTGCTAAGTAAATATATCGATCAATACCTATGCGGTTGTATGACAATTAAAGGCTGTTAGTAATGCGACTATGCTTCATGGGGAGGATGGGTGTGGTATATCCAAATATTATGTATAGCACACAATACATAGAAAATGTTACACTATTTACTTAAAACTGTCAATGAAATGCGCAGGTGCTTCTGTTTTGCGAAAAAGTTATTGTTATAAGCAAAGGGTCTCTCTACCGAGCGAATCAAACACGTGCATGAGCCTGGTTTGAGGCTCATGCACGTGTTTGCATTTACTGCTAACACACACATTTATAATAATAATATGAATTACAACCCAGTAATGAAATATAGCTTACAAAATTAAACAATTTGAAGATACGTTCATGTATTTATAGTTGTATCTAATTATTTAAACTGTATTTTCTGCACTTGTATATAATTATTAATCGGACTTTGTCTTAAAGGGATGGAAAAAAAGATTCCAAATGTTTTATATTTGCACTCTTTTGACATGAATAGTAGACCCAGGACGTTTACCCTAAAACTAAAATATTTTATTAAGTTATTGGAACACCGGAAATTTTTAGTTGGAATTAAAATGGACGGCTCAGTTGTTAGAATGATAATTAAACCTGCTGAAGATTTGATTGTATTTTGTGAGTGCGCCTGTAGGGAAAATTACTTGAGTACTATTGGCAGGGTCACTTGATTAGCCCCAGACGCCAAATGTTGTTCTGGAGATGAACCAGGAGCTGATGATATCATGTGGACTTTATACTGGACAAAAGTTGAAATCATGCGTTGTTTATTTTGAGTAAAAAGCCTTGAGCGAGGTTTTGATGTATACTGATTTGAGTGGGCAGACAGGGACATTATTTGCCAAGAAGGTTTCAATCATTGTCTTTAAGGCTGTGGCACGAAGAGTCTGGACGGAAAGACTTGACGAAACGTAGACATTATTGTACAGGCTAGGTATAACAATTGCTAAATTATCTCTGACCAACACTTCATGTTATGTACTACATGTGGCACAGTTGGAGATTTTCCACCGTATTCTTAAAATCTACGTTACATATGATCTATTCAGCTTCTGGAGTAATGCATGACAGGTAGTATTTTACTGTCTAGACAGGATTTCCCACACCTCCTGACCCAAGTTATGTACATTTTGTTATCTTCTTGTCAGGGTTTTCTTTCTTGGCATTTAAGTCACCCTGATGATGTTTCAACTTTGTTTGATGGGTCAAAATGGCATATTCGTCTCTAGTTGCACCATAATTCAATTCCAAAACTGGTAGGTTTTATTGGCTGTAGAATTCTAATCTAGTGACTAATCATACCCTGGCTGTGATGATAGGATGATCTTGTCTCAGATACAGATTAATTACATATATGTCTGATTGAGGAATAATGCATTTGTGTTCAGTAGATCTTGCCCATCGTGGTGGTAAACTTTAATTTCCCATGCTTTCGAATACCCTGAGTTACATATGTAAATTTGTTTCTGGAAAGTCTTTCATTCATATACAATCCCTAAAAGTAAAGCTTTTTACCTGGAGTACAAATTTAGTTTAGTTTCATAGTGTCAAAAGTATCTATTGAGAGTATACATACTTTTTCAATATTTAAAAAAGAATGTATGCTGAAGCAATTTAGCGAAGAAAAAATGATGAATTTTGAACATTTATTTTAATTGCTTATGCATTTATTGTACGATAAGCTAAATTTTATTCATCGAATAGAATAAAGTTTCATACTTACATGAGATGGTGTTAAAGATTCAAAATGCATATTTTCTTGCTTTTATATCCACGTGCAAACAACACACTCACACTCATATTGCCTTTTGTTATTACGTGAATGACAATACATTCAGTATCCAGTAATATTATTAAAGTCTATATTCATCAGTAACCCAGCAGATTGTTGTTTCTTTTAATTCATTTTATTTTTCAATGAATGACTGAATAAATATACCTGCAAAAAGTGGCGAGACCCGATGAGTGTTTATCTTAGTAGATTGTATTATTGCTGTTCTGAGATGACTAAAATATCTTCATGGGCGCTTTCGTTTGTAATCGTCGTGCTGTTTGACTGGCAACTTACGTGAAAAAAATCCTGATAACTGTTTTCACTTCCAAAGGCTCTTCGAACATTGTTTGGTCAATGTTTTCAATGTTTTCATGTACGAAATCTATCTGATATGTCCGATTTAGTGAAATGTCTGCTATTTCTGCGATTTCGAACACATCACCTGGATGGAGAATATTGCTGACCTTGACCTAATGTATTCGCAACATTTTTATCCAAATTTTTAGCAAATGTAGTCAAAGAAAGAATTGTCGTTTTGCAGGACAAATTACAAAGTATAGTTATTTTACTTTTTGCACATTTGTATCATCTTTTCTTATGAAGGCATACGTTGTCTACCTGCATATGTAGTGTTTAGGATTTTACTTTGCACGTAACTTTATTTGTTATGTGTGTCTATATTATGTGTTTAATTATTGTGTCTATGATTGTAAATTGTTGTGGTCATTTTGCAAACAACATATTACATAGCAAAAATGTGTCTGTTATTGTAGATTATATTTTAAGATAATTATCACTTGCAGGTAAACATGTTTACATGTGTTTGAGATAAGGACATTGGTATTTCCCTGGAAATTTCTGGTGTTTGCCATATTCTTTACTAAAATGTTAGCAAGAGAACCGACGTTGTTTACAACTTAGAATGTTCTATAAACGAACTTTTAACCGCACTCTGGTCCTTTTATTGTGTCTTACGTTTTTAAAATAAGGTTGTTTACATCAGAATTATTCATCCCTATCTATAACTTCAGTTGCGTTCAGATTTAATTTGAGTGGAACCTTTTATTTAAAGTATTCATTGAAATTACGAAGTGCTCATTGACTTTAGGACTAAATTACTATTTTGGAATTGTGAATTCATTCAAGGACATTCTGGACTATATAATTGTGATACATCAAGATTCTTAGCACTTCAAAATATTCAAGGCTACTGGTACATCGGCACATTCAATACTCGATGTCATTTGGAACAATGTATACTTTTTGCACTTGTGATAGAACTTTTAGGACTATTTAGTATTTAATTCACAATGCTGTAAGTTCTTTTTGAATGTTCACTTTGAATTCTAGGGAAATAAATTATTTGTTGAATTTTACAAAAGGTGTTGGGTTTCGCTTTTTCCTGCTATTTAGTTTAAAATCATAGAGTCGTACCGTATGTATGTATGTATGTATGTATGTATGTATGTATGTATGTATGTATGCATGCATGCAGGTATGCATGTACGTACATACTTACATATGTATGTATGTGTCACGTTTGCTAAGCACCCAGCTAAAGTCATGAATAAGCTATAATCTATCTGTCTTGGGAATATTACCGCGGCCTTGTGTTTTATCTCTAAAGATTGCCACTGGGTTAGTGTTGAACTCTTACGTAAACTTACCACGACCAGCCAGAAACCGGAAACTTGAGTCGGCAAAGGCGACTGGTCGTGTCACTTAACAAAGGCTTGACGTTATCACACCTATATGTTAAATGTTAGTTCAAGGATCAAACGGAAAGTCCACGGGGTGAACGGGGAGTGTTCTTATCTGTCCCCACGTTGACAGACAGCGAGAGTGACATTGTCTGCTGAGTTTGATTGGATCGGTCCACAGTGATATCAAATCAAAATTGAGATAGAGGGCGTGATTACAATTCAGACCCCAATGATACCTTCCGAAATCCTAAGAGTAATTTAGTATTCGCCTGGAAGGATGGCAGATCATTAGGGTTTACTCCGCGAAAGAAGCCACTAGTAAACTGGCGGCAGAACTTAGAGGTAGATTCTAAGGAAAGACAAAGCTTCGAAAAGGTCAGTAAGTTATTTGCTCGAGTTTTGCAGAATATTATGGCATCATAATTGTAATTATTTGTAGTATGTACACTTAATTACTAGGATCGTTTAGTATGTAGAGTTACCTTTGTAGTGTCTTATTTACATGTGTATTTGAGAAATGGGCTTGAGCCTTGCGTAGAGAATTATTAGATGCGAGGCGGAATTATGTAGATTGTTTGCTTGTGGTCAGAATTAACTTTGTAATTCGCTATTAGGTTACTTCGTAGGAAACCGGTACATTTATTAATGCATTATGTTAGAATTTACATATGCTTGAATTGTGAATTTGGAAACATGGCTGAAGTATGTAAGATTAGTTACTATGGACGTATGCATATATAGAATATTGATATTTGAATATTTGTGTACTTTGTATGAGATGTAAGATAAAGAAATGCGTCTGATTATTGTGATATTGTTAAGTATAACGGGATTTGGAATATGTACTGATGTGACGGAATTTATTGATGTATGTGTAAGAAGTAATTGATACCGTGCTGTATCATGACGTTTGTTTTTCCATACAAGAACGTATGGTTATCTCGATGTGAACGAATGCGTGACCGAAGAAATTTAATAGCCGATATCTGATGATAGGCTGTGTGGAGTGTGAGATGAGAGACTGTACCGTCCTTGTGTTTTCCACAGGAAGCTTTTTAGGGGACAGAGAACTTCCGGCTCCATTGGGTCCCAAGTCAAGAGTTGGAGACGGAATTGAGACTGTAGCCGAGACAGTAGAAGTCGACAGAAGTGTAGTCGTGGGGGAGAAAGTCGAGGAGGAGGAGGAGAAGGAATTGGGAGAAATAAGAGTGAAAAGTATACAACAGATGAGTAGAAATACAAGCACAGGTGGAAATCAATCTCACACTGCTAATCAAGTGATGCAAGAGGCTTATTAAAGGGTCGAGCGGAAGGAGTGTAATTGAAAATTTGAGTCATTTGATTATTGAATTGTTATTAAATTGTTATTCATTGAATTTCAACCTTTGTTGTATATTTAACCATCTAACCGTCGGCATCGCTGACTGGGGGCTCGGAGCTTTACATCTATCTTTCACTAAATTTAACTTCCAACAAAATAGAGCCTGAGTGGGACTTCTGTAATAGTTTAGATAAAATATTGGGAGCACCTCACACCAACCATATAGTTCGTCACAGTATGTATGTATGTATGTATGTATGTATGTATGTATGTATGTATGTATAGATGCATGTATGTATGTATAGTGTGTCTGTTTGTCTGTCTGTGTGTGGAGAAAGGTTCTGATCAATATTAATCCTTGTTACATTTTCCAACTAATGCAATTCTTACTACTTCATATGAAAAATGCATTTTGTATATACCATGATTACAATGGCAGACACCTCATAATAGCTCGTTAATGTAGGTAAGTATGGAGTCCTGGCGTTCGGATCAACTACAAATTCAGGTAGTGTTGCTGCAATTTTGTTTTTTTTTTCCTTTGGCTGATCAGATTGTCTGTATGTTATTGATCAAAACAAGTAATGATCGAATAATGTCTAATGCCAAAGCGTACAATAGAAATGCTTGGTACTAGTCTACAGAACTTCAAATATTCCATAGACAGGGCCCTCTAAATCTAGAATGGGCCCCTCTCGCAGCATAAGTGAGCCTGAAAGAAATCTTGATCCCTCCGCCGAAATGCTGCCTTTTTATTTTGAAGGTTTTGAAAGATACTGTTAAATTATTAATAATCATCTTCCCGCAGTGGCCACTTTGTAAATCCTTCCATGTGTGTGTGTGTGTGTTGGATTTTAACGTAGCTTTAACAATTTTCATTATCGTTACGATGTCTGCAGTGTGACAGTTTATAGTGATGTCTAGCACTGAGGCATCATAACGCCGAGATGTAGCAAGATGTCCCACCTAGTCACATTGTCCTGACACCACACCGACCAGTCGTAACACTAACCTCTTAATGCTGAGTGCCAAGCGAGGCAGCTGCTAGTACCATTTTTATAAGTCTTGGCATGACTCGTCTGGGGTTCGAACCAGCAAACTCCTGCATCCGAGGCGGACGCTCTAACCACTAGGCCACCGGAGCGGTTCCACGTTATGGACACCGTGTGCTTAATTGTATGAAAAAGCTATAAACTTTCTGTGTGCAAGCGAAGCACGTGACCTATGCATGGAGAACTGTGCTATTTCTATTCTCTGTATTGAATTGGTTGCATATAATTAGCTCTCACTTGTGCAGCATAATAAGCTGTCCCTTGGTAATTCATTGCTAAGTAAATATATCGATCAATACCTATGCGGTTGTATGACAATTAAAGGCTGTTAGTAATGCGACTATGCTTCATGGGGAGGATGGGTGTGGTATATCCAAATATTATGTATAGCACACAATACATAGAAAATGTTACACTATTTACTTAAAACTGTCAATGAAATGCGCAGGTGCTTCTGTTTTGCGAAAAAGTTATTGTTATAAGCAAAGGGTCTCTCTACCGAGCGAATCAAACACGTGCATGAGCCTGGTTTGAGGCCGATAATTTCCCCTTTATCAGGGCCTCTAACCAACAGACGTTGTCAGCTGAAGGTCTTTTGAACGTTCGAATACTACAAATAAAATGTTCTTTATCACCTAATGGCCACACATCAGGAATACTTTAATTTCGCAATGAGGGCTAGTGATCAGTTATCTGCCCTTAATGAAGATTCCTCAGTTGAGGGAAGAACTAAGGCAAAGAAATGCAAGGATTTCGTGATGAAAGAAGAGCTTGTTGAAAGATTTGTATGTTAAAATGCCTCACTTAGTACATGTTATACTATGTTGTTAATGAGCGAAAGTAGAAATTCCTCAGAAATGGGTCATGTTTGAAATTATTTTTCGATCCCAATGTGGTTGTGCGCACTAACCACTATGCCACGGCCACGGGACTAATTTGTAAAGAAAGTGTAATGTTATCTCCATGAAGTGAAATATCACAGATTTAAAACATTATTTTCACTCTTCGAACGTGTCATGTGTACATCTGTCGGACTTCAAAGTTACACAGGCTGAATATTTTCCATGTAAGTGAATTTATTTTTCCATCGAGCTTTTTATATTTTGTACGGATGTGCACATTACACTAGCAATCAAATATGAATCAACATATATTTACTGAGTTCTTCAATTTTAAAATTGTACATGTTTTGGCTAGATCTATCTTTCTTTCCATATATACTCTTTCACTACTTATTTTCCTGTCATTCGATACTATCTACGCATACCAATAACACGTAGGCGGCATAATTAAAGAAATGTTAATTTCACAATTCAATCAAGGAAGTGCTCGGACAGAACAGATAGCGCCAAGTTAGCCAAATCACATTTCAAATCCGAGCTTGTTGACAAATATTTTTATAAGTTTTATTTAAAGTGAACGTTCATTAAAGCCAATATTTTTATAAGGTTTATTTAAAGTGAACGTTCATTAAAGCCAATATTTTTATAAGGTTTATTTAAAGTGAACGTTCATTAAAGCCAATATTTTTATAAGGTTTATTTAAAGTGAACGTTCATTAAAGCCAATATTTTT
>JAECUM010034760.1:0-33987 GCA_016617855.1 Megalonaias nervosa
GTCTTAATGACCTAGATTATATACCCAACATCGATACGGGGTATACAATAAGCGCTGCCGATTCAATGGATTAAGCTGATATGCACTGATCATCTTCTTTCGTCGCCATGGTGGTTCTGCCAACCAGAGCTGTGCCAACGCTTAGACGTCATACAGGGAATCTCCGATGTTCCCTATATGACCTGCTATTCAAATGAATAGGCGTGGTTATTTCGGCTGCTGCGACAGGCAGATTGGTCTACTCTCCATTCCATGGCAAACCCACACTCTGAACGGTGTCACATCACCATAATTACAATAGGTTTTCAAGAAAATTACTAAAATAGATTTCTTTTATAACATTTTTTAAACATTGATTTTACCTGCTTTTATTTTATTATGGAAGACTACACCTCAAAAATTCTAAATATTTCGTACATTATTTCATAATCTATTTTGCCACTTTTCGAATTTGCCAAATTTGCCAGAATTCGATTATGAAAGAAAATAAACGAATTCGACAGATCTTTTTGCTTTCTTAAAGAGTGGAAACCATGCAACAAACGAAACAGCGAGAACGAAAAATTGGTAAGATTATTGCATATGTTGCATCGGAGATAGAATATGTGTTTATTCGTTCATGGCAGCATAAGCGACAAACAACTTCATCTACATTCAAGTATGTATACATGTTCAAAGAGCATGTTAGTCTCACAGAGAGAGAGAGAGAGAGAGAGAGAGAGAGAGAGAGAGAGATCTAAATTACGATTGCAAAAAATACACTTCAAAATCTTTAGTATCAATTTCAATAAACATGTGAACTTGTAAGTGAACCAGCCACCGGTCCGGTTCTAATTTTGTGGAAAGAAACATTGAATACAGCGACATTCTAGACAACTAGATGTGTCACTTCTGATAGAGAACAAATATGTAATTAATTACCGAAAAGAATTTTTCTCTTTGATCAAAGCACATTGGACAAGTGACCAAATGATTTTAAGATCCAGGAAGAACCATGGAAATTTGATCAAAGTGGGTTAATTAGGTCAAAACGATCAAATTAAAAATCGCTGCTGAAAACTGGATTGGGAGATATTGTTAAATTTTTAAGGTTGCAGGTTTGATTGACATTTTTCGACAGGTCATCACAGTTCACTTGCTTGGCTCTCTAAAACAGTCATGTGTAACTTATTCCAGTGCACGGGCCAGATAAGCGATTTTTAAAGCCACACCCTGTGATGTAAATAAGCTGATAAAACCAGGTCGCGGGTCAGACCCAGGCCGAGGCCTTAGGGTACACATGCCTGCTCTAAAACTTTTGCGAGTGCAAGAGAATTTAGTCCGCAATCAAAGATTAGTTGGCCATATATTGAAGACGATGTAAGGCATTTTCGGTCCGAAAAGTTTTCTTGTACAGTATCAAAACTGATAAAAATTTATACCTCAGAGTAGTCCAGTGGCGTAGCGAGGGTACTTAGCGCCCGGGGACAAAACATAAACTTGGCCCCCCTTCGAGTGCATCTGAGATAACGAATAGTTGTATTTTCCTCATTTTGGCGCCCCTGGCACATGGCGCCCGGGGACAACTGGGTCCCCCCCCCGCCCTCCCCAAGCTACGCCATTGGAGTAGTCTGAATTGGTTGTGAAACAGCATTTCAACTACATTTCTTCTTCTTCATTCTCTTCTTCAGATCGAAAATAGACTGTTTGAAATGTTTGCTATTTATTAGAAGATGTCTAAAATACGTTTTAAATTTTAGGAAATGAGGATCAACCAAGAATTCATGGCAACAGGAGATGTTTCGATATTCAGGATGCGTCAACGGATGTTTCTCTATTTAGGATATATAAAGCAATGTTGACCAAAAAGTCAGCATTTTACAATGTTGACCAAAAAGTCAGCATTTTACAATGGTCTACTGACATTTATCTGCGTTCTTAGATGATGCTAATTACAAACGATGTCACAGCAAAGGAAAGTAAGCAAGTAAAATAATTTATTTGACGTGAAATAGTTCGTAGAAAACTATTTTAAATTCCCTTTACGCGTGTAACAAGTCATCGGAAGGTCAAATAATGGTTATAATAGTAACGCTCACACAAAATTATAAATATTGGTTGCCATTATAAGTCAAACTATTGGTGACCGTGTCAAGGAATGCCCGACAAATCTAAAGCCTCTCACCTAGGCAAAATTATGATTTCTAACAAATTTAGTGTAGCCTAAAATAATTCGTCTTTTTAAAAATGTTAGAAACTCAATACCATTTTCATTACGTAATCTTTGATGAAAGTCATCTTATTTAATACGCCCAACAAATAAAGAATTTTATTCTTTGAAACCAATTCTAGTCGGGTTTTTTTTTTGTGTATGTTTGCTTACATCTCCAATATAGAATATACAGGGTTCACAATCATCTTGGGTTTTATGTGACCAAGAAGTGTTCATTCTGCAGCACTTCACCATGAGGCAATATAATAATACCTATAATTTTACAGTTACAGTTTTACTAAAGATATGTCCATACAAGACAGCTACCATAGTCAATATGGTGCAGTTGAAGAAAATTTGGTTTCATACGCAAGGGCAGGGTTCTATGTCAATGCCAGAACTATGTCCAGTTTTGTCATAAAGTCCGAGATCGTGGTGGAAGATGATCGATGAGTTCATGAGTAGAAAGATGAATTATATGAGAGATGAATGACAGAATAATTAGTTGGATGTTTATAGACTGGATGATTGCAGACTAGCCTTGTAATATGCAAGGTGTGGTCAGTTTACCAGCTCTGGGGGTAAGTTGTTTGATAATCTAGCGCTTCTAAGGGAGAAAAGAGCGTATTTAAATATCTGTTATGGAGTAGGGAATCGATCCTTTGGTGATATGGATGTAGGAAGTGAAATCTATTTTGACCAGTTTGTTTCTAAAATATATCTAATATACGAATATCTAATACATCAAACGTGTACATACATACGTACTTAAGTATAACAAAATACTGGCCAGGGCCTCAATGTTGAACCTACTAATGAACTTTGAAAATCAAAATTAGGTCTTTTATTTTGCTAGATAAATATAAATGTATACTGAAGTTATATTCCAAATTAAAAGAAGAAGGGATAAATGGTATTGAAATAACAGGAAAATGCATCTTGACCAGAAGTGGCTGCGAGAGACCAGTGTTGTTGTTCTCCAATTTGACGCCTGTGCATTTAATTTCAATTTCAATTTTTACCAATAACTATTTGTTTTGGTAGAAATCATCTTAAATTGTGGTTTTAACTTATCCAGATACTATAGTCACTTTTAATCACTGCCTTTTAAAATGCTTGGCTAATTCATATTTCTAGTTATGCAGTGTATGTTTTGTCCAATTGTGTTCATGTATTATGCCGTGATTTTATGTCTTGCAAATAATACTTGTTTTAATGCTTCGTTTTATGTAATGTCGGTAAAAAATAAAAAAATAAAAAAATAAAATAATAAAAAAAAAAAATCATTAGAGCTTATGTTGAAAACTGTTCTTTTAAATCATGCCTGTCTTAAATAAATCTTATCTTATGGCTCGTGTCCCGAGACGCTACTGAGGGGATGACACCTACGATGTCTCTAAAGCCCCGTCCCTGCGGAGGTACAGCAGCTTTGCGGAGAGCGCCATTATGTGGAAAGAGCATGCCTCGACATTTCTTGCTACGACATGTCTCCAGCACGCGCTAAAGCACCGATGGAGACATAGATCCCTCTTTTAACAGACTGCAAGAGGTAGCCGAAAATAGATCGGCGTGTGAGACAATGGTGACAAGAATATGGGCTTAAGCTTCAACGCCTCCAGGGTCTTAACTGAGAGGCTAGTCCAGGTCCTCGCCGATATCCTCACCTGAGACGCGCCAGCGCACAACTGTATGCTGAAACCAGCAATCGCAGCGTAGAGGGGAGTACCGATGACCCCTTTTGCTCCTGTCCCCTGGAAATCTTATGTGAAAGCTCCCTTACCATAGAGGATAGCAAGAGTAATAGAAGGTCTGGATGAGATGGTGCCCCCATAAGTTTATCCAAACTGTATTAGAATCTTGTCTTACTCCAAGCCAAAAGGGTTGGGGTAAAAGTCTGAGGGTGGGGAGAGAAGGCGGTTAAATTCAAACCAATGATGTTGGAAGTCAGAATTTCATAATAAAAGGATGGAAATTTTCTTTAACCTGAACAAGGGAACTTGCATCCTGGAAAAGGTTAGCAATACATCAGTGGCAAGCAATGTATTCCATAGCATATAAAATAATCAGTTGGCTGTAACAATATAAGACTGTAGTAGTGTATGCTCACACTGTCTAGAAATATTAAAAACAAATGCATTGCAGAGATTTTTATTCTTTGTTAATCTTTCACAAATAACAGAATTGTAAACAATACCTTTTTGGTATAGATACATCTGTACACTTTACAGAAACATACTGAACAATATTCACTGTACATTATTTTTATGTATAGCACCAAAAATCTGTACTACAATGAACACAAACTGAGGTACCCATAATTGGTACATTTTATCACAACCAAGGAAGCATGCCAGGTGCTCTTATATATATTTACATCTCAAGTACATAATAATTCCTATCATGTATATTTACATCTCTTGTACATAATAATTCCTATCTGAAGACTAATCACCTTAGAAAAACAGCCTGAGAAATATTTGTATTTAGTACTTATTAACTGAATATATCACACATTATTTCTTGATATGACTGCATCGCACATTGCTTTTTGATATGACTGAATGCATCACATATCACTTCTTGATATGACTGAATGTATCACAGATTACTTATTATATTTTTGTGACAAAGATGAATCTGGCAATATGTTGTGCTTGTCAAAATTTAGTGATTTATATTTTTTTGTTAAAAATTTACACTTTACTTTTTCTAATAACTGACGTGTATCATTTCAGTTCATCAGCCAATCCAATCCAATATTTTGGTAAACCTTTTTAGTCCATGTGCTCATATTCCATCGTAAAAGAAAAATAATAAGTTTTTTCTTTGTTATTAATGTCTCAAATGATGACAATACATTTTGAAATATTTGTAATAAATAATTACAAAAGCAGAATGGAATGAGAAAAAAATAAACTTATTTGTTTGTTTCGTTGGGTTTAATGCCATTTTTCAGCACATGATAGATGCTCTTCATGGGGCCAGTATATTTGGTGGAGGAAGAACCCAGGGAAAAAACACTGATCCATGAGAAGCTACTAGCTAGCTTTCTTACATGTTGTCTGAAATGTGACTTGAACCCACACAGACAGAAGTGAGATGTCAATGATCTGTAAAACAAGTGCCTTAAACCACATGGTGACCCTGGCCCACCCTGGCCCCAAAAATGAAACTGCAATATAACTTTTGTTGTAAATTCTTTGTCTGTTCTTAGTAAAGCTCCAATATCTCACATAAATGTGATACATGCTCTATATCCAATATCTCACATAAACGTAATACATGCTCTATATCCAATATCTCACATAAATGTGATACATGCTCTATATCCAATATCTTCTTGATTTCCACAGTTGTGTAGTTTTTTGATATGACAAATTCAAAGACAATATATTTGTGTTTTTTTTATATGCCAGATTCTAAGACAGCATATTTGTTATCAAGGTAACAACTTCAAGTACAATGTAGCTCTATTCCAATTTTTCAAGAACTGGTATTATTTATACTTCCAGCCTAATTATAAATTTATTAACAAAGCATTTGAAAACTACAAGTTAATTGCTGACAGTGTTTTGATCTGTATTTATCTATCCATCAGGACTTGCTTATATTCCATTTTTGATATGCATTTTTCTCTTCATCACACCTGGCTTCCTATTCCATTTTTGATATGCATTTGTCACTTCACCATGCCTGGCTTCCTATTCATTTGTCTTCTAACAAGTCTTCCTCTCACCTGCAAGATATGAAAACACCTCATGTTATCTATACAGTGATGACAAACCATGCATTAGGCAAGAAACTCAATGTAAAATATGTACCTTTGTTTCTTGTTAATACAATGATCTCTCACTATTAACACTTTTATGGGAACCATAAAAGTATACTGTGATATGAGTGAGGTATATTATACTGTGACATGAGTGAGGTATATAATACTGTTATATGAGTGAGGTATATGATTCTGTGATATATGTGAGGTATATTGTACTGGGGCACTTTAAATGCATAATTACTATCATATGATGTAACATAGGGGTTGGCAAAATACAACCCACAGGCCAGATATGGCCCATGACCTGGTTTTATCTGCTAATTTACATCATAGGGTGTGGCTTTTTTAAAATATCACTTATCTGGCCCATGCCCTGGAGGGAATTTTCCATGCCTGGTGTAATGGGTGCCATTACCTTATCTGCCTTATAAAAGGAATTGCATTATACAGACATGATTCATATTGAGGGACCACTGTACAATATAATGCATGCACAACTACATAAATCCAAGACTCAGAACTGCTGTCATATAATGCACCAGCAGATCAAAGTTTACATTGTTCAACTGATGATTTCAAGTGAATAGCATAGACCCAGATCTATCTTAGCATTGCAACAACTAATCTGGGTCTATGCTTTTCAACAGACCCAGATCTACCAGAGGAATGTGATGATTAAGCTGGGTATATATTCTTCAAAGTTAGGCGCAAATAAAGCATTTCAGTTTTGTCTGGATACCATCAGTGCTTGCTTAAAAGATAGTTCAACTGCAAACAACATAGACCCTGATCTGCCATTGCATAATGCACAGGCAGATCAGGGTCTGTGTTGTTTGTTCTACTAATACTTCTAACAAACTGTATAGACCAAGATCTGCCAGCACATTATGTGACTGCAGATCTGGATTTGTGCAGTGGGACTTGACTTGTAAGCGGGTACATATGGTATATAACTTGAAGGAAAAAAAAATTAATATTTATGCATGGCTGAAGATCCCAGCAATCCCAATCACTAAACAATTTATAGTTTCATTTGCTGTGATGCTCATCAAGTTGCACAGGATGAATATGATAGTCTTCTTATTCAATACACAAAGAAAAATTTTTGTTGCTGAGAAAGTTTTTATTTAATTAATTATTTGAATCACATCAGTTTTCTCCAACAATGAGCCTGTGTGTCCAATTTATGGAAGGTCTTATATTGCTAAAAATTTTAAAAGGCCCATTTAATTTTTTTCCAATTTATAATTTACTTTCATACAACTATTATTATGATTTTAACTTGTCTTCTAATTTTTCATTTTCCTTATTTAATTAATTAATTTTCATTTTCCTTATTTAATTAGAGACAGAAGTCACAACTATGTCATTTACATGCGATCTCTCCTAGAGTTCATAATGCTGTGTTCCACCTTGGTAAAAAGTGACATCATATCAATAACATCATAATGTAATGTTACTGTACTGATGACATTATAATGTAACGACATCATATCTATGACATCATAAAGTAATGACATCATAATGTAATGACACCATACAGATGACATAAAAAATGTAATGACATCATATCAATGACATCATATTGATGACATATTGTAATGACATCATCTCCATGACATCATAATGTAATGATGACATGATTTGATGCTACACTGAAAATGCTAATTTTACAGAAACTCAAGACATTTCATTGCAAACATTTGAAACAGACATTATTTTTAAACTGCCAAATGTTACAAGTGCCAAATATAACAAGTGCAACCTTCATCTTTTTAATTCAATACAACATTTGGTTTTAGATTTTAACATTTCTTTCCCCCTTACTATAGAAAGGGTTTCCTTGACAACTTCTATAATTCATAATTTCTTATCCCACCTGTAATGTATCTGACAACTTGGTAAACAGGTGGATATATCTAACCAATAAATGTGACATATATTACCTTAAAAGTCATTACTATGATGCTGAAATATGGGCTTAGTTGTTACTGTGGGATAACTCTGTTTGGTACCAGCCTCTGAAGTCCACAACACTGTCCTCCGTAATAGAAATGACGGATCCAATTCAACGAATTTGAATCACATCTTTTGTGATTGGTCGGATTCCTCATTGCTAGGCAACACAGGTATATCATGTCTGATTAGACTATTAGTTTAAAGTGAGTCTTTATGCTCTAGTTTTCAGTCAAGGTTAATAATTTATCAGTATGTATTGGAAACATGTCTCTGACATAAATATTCAGTTCCTTCCACCAACACTGTCTGTACAGTTCATTTGTGGTTGTAAGATTAATAGATGCCTGTCACTGTAAAACTGTCAATGTGTTAATAATTGTGATGTTCTCAAATATCAAGTTCATTAGAGATATACATTCAAGTACAAGTTCTGAATTTGGATTCACATTATAAATCTGTACAAAATGAACTGATAGGGACATCTGAGATGAACTGACTGGAACATCTGAGCACATGCTTCCCTGAATCTTTGGCACAATTTTAAATAAATGTTTTGTCACAACCACATACTTTTGCTATACCATACAATCACTTGAAACATATTTCATCTCAAGATCATCGTCCAACACGTAACTTCCCGATGTGGTTGTACTGTCGTCGTCATCTCGACTGCTATAGGTGCCATAGCCCAGAGAAGTACTTAAATATGGCACAAATTGAATACTTGGTTCATGAACATTTGGATTATTCTCACTTGGTTCTGGTTTTAATCTTTGGTTTTTATCATGGTACATACTCATGGGAAGATCTGATGTCAGCTGAGCTGAACTGTAACTATGGTAACATGAATCTGTAGAATTGCTTCTGTTCCATATTGGCTGAACATGAAGGTTTGCAATTTGTGAACGAGTCTGATTTTTATGCAGATTTGAATAATCTGAACTACAGCTTTCATGAGTAATGTCCCTGACATTGTTACTTGGTCTGGTAGTCAATGAAGTACTTTGATAAGGACTGCCCCTGACACTGTCATTTGGTCTGGGAGTCAATGAAATGTTTTGATAAGGACTGCTCCTGACACTGTCATTTTGTCTGGGAGTCAATGAAATGTTTTGATAAGGACTGCTCCTGACACTGTCATTTTGTCTGGGATTCACTGAAGTGTTTTTATAAGGACTGCCCCTGATGCTGTTACTTGGTCTGGGAGTCACTGAAGCACTTGATTTATGCATTTGCTGACTTGCAGATTGTACTGGTGTTTTCTGTGCACTAATTATGAATACTGAAGGATCTGTTGTACACAATGGGTTTACAAAACTCGCAGGACTGACTGGAGCATCTGGAAAAAAAGACGAAATAACTATGTTAATCTTGAATAAAAATATTGAAAGCATTAGTTGGTAAATCTACCTAAGATAAGGGAATAAAATCAAAGATGGGAATAGAAGTAAATTTTCTGCACTTTTACAGCATACATTTACTAGGTGACATTCCACCATGTACTTGACATTTTTCTGCATGAGAGTATTCCAGAACATTAATTATTTAGCTCGCACTTTAGACTTTTTAAAAATGACAACTTTTATGATGTTTCTTGTATTTTCATATTTAAGAGACATAAAAAAACTTACATAACACTGGCTCTTAAATAACGTGCCTTGTTTATCATCAGAAAGATAACTACACATATACCCCACCCAAAAATTATTTTTAAAAAAAGTGTTATGCATGCACATTCAGTTTTTAGCTTTAACTTTTTATAACTTAACATTCAATTGTATATTACAACTTTTATGTCATTATGTACAAGGGTACATGAAAGAGAATAAGGGGAGCGTAAAATTTGAAAGTATTTATATAAGACATGCATTGTCTGTCAGTTGTACCTTGTAAATCTTTAATAAATCTACTCTCAATTACACTAAAACTTAGGTTTAAATAAACTATGCCATCTGGTGTCTTTTAAACCTCATTTTATTTTGTTTTCTGAATTTCAATATGTCAGTTTTTAAAAACAGAAAAAACATCATTTCCGACTTAAAATGGATCACAGGATATACTTGCTTACAAGTCGAGTCCAATTGCAAACTGCACAGATGCAGCTCTGCCATCACATAATGCACCAACAGATCTGGGTCTGTGCAGTTTGTTAGGAGTAATCAGTAGAACAAACAACATAGACCCTGATATGCCAGTACAGTAGGTGACAGCAGATCAGGGTCTACGTTCTTTGTAATTGGCCTCAACTTACAAGCGAGTATATACAGTATCTTGCATTAAAATATGTTTTGAACTGAGAGCACAAATGACATATACTAGATAAAATCAAGTCATTTTTTCAGTTTTGCACAAAAGAAGTTTTGACAAAACAATGCTTAAAATACAGAGGAATGTATACATATATTAATTATTATTGATTATTCTTAATTATTATTAATTATGTGATGAAGAAAGTACTGTAGACTCTTCAATGGCAGAAACTTTATGCAGCACATAATAAATACCAACTTTCCTTAATTATGCATGTACAGTAAAACCTGTCTTGAAAGACCACTGCTATGTGAGACCACCTGTCTTGAGAGACCACATTCTTAATGCACAAATTTGTTGATTATATAGGATTATGACCTGTTATGGGAGACCACCTGTCTTGAGAGACCATAATTTTTTGGCAAAAGAGGTGGTCTTTCAAGACAGGTTCTACTGTACTATCTTCAGACAGATCAAATAAATTAATAGCATACATTCCCAGACATTGAAAGCTGAACAATGCCTGTGTTTGTTAATGTTAATATCAAGTAAAACAATCAGTTTTACATTGGCCCAATTTCAGGGGGTAGATGAAAAACAACTGTGCTGTAAAAAGTTTCCTATCTTAAGAATTGGTATGTACAATTACTAAATCTATTCACATAAATAATTCTGGCACATTTGGGTATATTGTTGAGAAGTGGTACAGCAAGTGGATTGTGGTACAAGTGAATTATCAATGTTATCAAACAGCACTTATAATTTTCCAACATCAGGTTAAGCACAAAATTTCATGTAACAGGTTTGAAAAAGATTCAGTTGGTGGGTACTTGGGTACTCTTTTTTAGCAATAAAAATGTTATGTATATATATATATATATATATATATATATATATATAAGGCAGCAGGCGGCGCGGTTGCTATAAGGTTATATGGCGGCCAAAACCGCGCAATGGTCCAATTGTCAAAATGAAGAAGTATGAAGTTTTCTGAATGACCAATTCTAATTACCAGATGAGAATATTTCTGGAAATAACTTTTGCTGAAAAATAGTCTACCAGAAAAAAATGGAACCAGCAGGATTTATTGTTGTTGTTGTTATAGGGTTTAACGCCATCTTTTAGCACAAGATAGGCTATACTTGGTGGTCAGTATAAATGGTTGAGGAAGAACCAGGGAAAACCCCAGAAAAACCACCAATCCATGAGAAGCTACTGGCAAACTCTCTCACATACCCACACTGGCCAAGCCCAAGGCTCGATCCCATGCAGATAGAGGTGAGATGGCAGTGATCAGTAATGGTGAGTGCTTTAGACCACTCAGCCACTCAGGGCCCCACCCAGCAGGATTTAGAAGTTTACAGGAAACAGAAATCTTTTTCTGGGCTATCAGCACTGTTTACCACAATTGTAACATAAACATGTCATATTTCCTTATCTTCTTTATTTTCCAACCCAATTATTCTGGCTGAATTAAAATGACTAAGCCTTATTCCAAATGAAATTTATCTGATCTAACCCAATATAGCACAGTACTCTCATGGTTAACACTTTTGATCATTTGATCTTTGTACCTGACTTTTGTCAACTTATGAATTCTATCAAACCATCTGCCTTCCAGTTTGCCCATTTTTCATTTCATTTTTGCCCATAAGTATCTCTATAATTTTGTACAACAAAATAAATTTGCACTTGCAAATATTTACATAAACCTAGACTATTTCACTTGTTTACACAATTGAGTTCATTCCTAGTATGCTGTATGCATGTATTGTAGTTTCTTTAATAATAATAGTTATATTTACCAGAAAGTAATATACATTCAAACAATAATAATTTTGGCAAATGCAATATTGGTGCTAATATTAGTAAGTATATGGTAATTTTACTGAATGATGGCATGGGGACAGATGTTATCAGTAATAATGAACTACCTTCAGCATACAAATTCAATACTGTTGATCTTTGGAAAGATCTAAATGTATAACTATACGGGTCGGACAGATTTAAATGTATAACTATACGGGTTGGACAGATCTAAATGTATAACTATACGGGTTGGACAGATCTAAATGTATAACTATACGGGTCGGACAGATTTAAATGTATAACTTAATGGGTCAGAAAGATCTAAATGTATAACTATATGGGTTAGAAAGATCTAAATGTATAACAATATGGGTTAGACAGATCTAAATGTATAACTATATGGGTCGGAAAGATCTAAATGTATAACTATATACGGTTAGAAAAAAGGAATCAGAAAATTGTGTTTTATTGAATGTCTGGGAAGTAAAATCTGCAAAAAGAATTTACATTAAAATATTACTGTTCAGAAATACAAAATAGTTAAATAAATAACTATTTTCAGTGTTTCAAGTATCATCAGAATTTATTTTTGTAATAAATTACAGAGACCAGTCATTACCATACTCTCAAACAGTAGCAAACTGACATTAAATGAGATTTATGTTTACTATGCAATATAATAGAACTGTTTTATTGTTCATTTTTTGTGAGATTCCAAGATATTACAATATCCTTTAAAAGCTGTAGATATTGTCTTTTTTTTCTGAAAACCAGTTCCTTTTTCGTGTTGAGAAATTATTGGAATTTATTCATCAAAGAAATGATTGTTTTCCACAGCAAACATGGTCAAAACAACATAATCAATTTTGAGATGTATGGCGTGAACACAAGTACTATATACTTGCTTGTATTTTGTGTCCAACACAAACTGCACAGACCCAGATTTGCAGTTGTGCTATGAGAGCTTGGTCTATAGAGTTAGAAGTAATCAGTAAAACAAACAACACAGACCCTGATCTGGCAATGCATTATGTGATGGCAGATCAGGGTCTTTGTTATTTGCAGTTGGATTTTTGATAAACTATCATTGACAAAAATTATGACAAAGTTCAAAATCAGTCGTCTTTGTAGACAAGAACAGATGAATGAAATTGTGTGTACAAAACCAATCATGAACCACAATTTGAACTAGAGCTTTATACTGCATATTTTACTTTTTACTTGACCGCTCCGGTGGCCTAGAGGTTAGAGTGTCCGCCTCAGATACGGGAGGTCGTGGGTTCAATCCTCAGCCGAGTCATACCAAAGACTTACAAAAATGGTACTAACAGCTGCCTCACTTGGCACTCAGCGTTAAGAGGTTAGTGTTAGGACTGGTCGGCCTGGTGTCAGGATAATGTGACTGGGTGGGACATCATGCTACATGTCTGTGGCATGATGCCCCAGTGCTAGACATCACTGTAAACTGCCATACTGCAGACATTGTAGCGATATGACTAAAAATTGTTAAAACTGCATTAAAAATCCAAAACACACACACACACACACACACACTTTTTACTTTTACTTTTTCTGCATACTGTATTCCTAAGACCTCCAGGCTCCCACTACCTCAATCCTGGGTACTAATTAATTCATTCTATGATTTCTGTGAGGTTATATTTTGTGTAATTTATCAAAAGGTTGAAAACACTTAAAATTAAACAATGCCAAACTTTTAATGTATGCTATCTGCAGCATCAGCTTCATGTTGTAACTGGGTTTGCATTACTTTTACTGTACCTTGATCTGGTTCACTGCAACCATTTCCACTGTCTGCACTTTCTGCAGATTTTTCACTGTTACTGTCTTCGCGATGGTGGTTTGCATTCTTCTGCTAATAAAAAAAGAGTAGATTATTGCATTTGAATGTCAGTAAAAAGAACCTAACTTCAGTTAATGATGAAAAACTAAAAAGAAATGTAAAACATCAGTAACTCTTTCACCTGCAAATGTTCCCTGACCTAAATAAAAAGAACATACTGTCTTCATTTAGTTAGCACTGAATACAAAAATTGGAGCCAACTAATAATATTGTATATACATTGAGTCCAACTGCAGATAGCATAGACCTTGATCTGCTGTTGCATATTGTGCCAGTAGATTAGGGTCTCTGTTATTTCTAATAATAATAATAATAATAATAATAATAATAATAAATTAATAATAATAATAATAATAAATTATAATAATAATTAATAAATGTAATAAATTATGTCTCCATTGCTGTTTATTCTAATTTTTGTACATTTTTTAAAAGTTGCAATTATTAAATGCAAAATATTTTGTGAAAAAATGTGTGTTCTCTTTCCCATATAATTTTTGTTTCAAATTCTTTTTTTAAAATGAACATACTGGCTGATAAACAGTGGTACAGATTAAAATATAGAAAAGATAATCCTTCATTAAAAAGCATGCTCCAAATATAGAACACTTAATTAGCCAGTAGATTAGTCTTTGTAATTGTTTTTTAATTGCCCTTGCATTTAAACATATCCTATTCATAACATAACATGAAATTAATAAGATTTGAATGCATGCAATACCAATAGGTTACATTCATCTGCTGGTTTAGGTTGATATAAATGTACATGTTAAGAGTACAGCATGACTGTGTCCTCGCCAAATGAACAAAGATCAATTTCTTAGATATGTGATAATATGATTTTTAAACATGTATTTATGTATATACATGTAAAATATGATTTCTATTCAAGTATTTATGTGTATACATGTATGATATGATTTCCATACATATATTTATCAGCATACATGTATGATAATATGATTTTTATACATGCATTTAAATGGCAACCAGATTTAATGACTCACAGAATTTATATTAAAAGTGACAAAAGTAATTGTAGTTACTTTTTTAAGGCTTTTAGTCCATTCCAAAAAACAGATTTATAAATTTAACAATTTGTAATAAATACGAGTAACTACAATTATATAAGGCCTCACCTGTGTGTTATTGTCACCATCCAGGCATTTAATGTGGTTTTGTGTTAATTTTGGAGTCGTATATTGCACGCCTTTAGACGGCTGTTTCGATGCCTGAAATTCCTCCCGACCCGCAGGCAACATGATTCCCCGTGGACTTGTCTGAAAATATAAAGATTAAATAACCTTAGATAAACTTGTTAAATTCTGAATATGAATATGAATATGAATATGAATATGATAATTCTACTTGTGTCACCATAGCTCCAAAAAAATTGAGAAACTTCAATACAAACTTTTTAAATCGAATTACGGCATCATACACATGACAAAATTGCATTTTTTTTTCAATTACTCTTTGACAAGTAATTTATTCATCAGGTATCAAAGAAATATAAATGGAACCAACTCTCAATAATGTTTTTTTATATACTTGTATTTGTACCCAGAAGAAAGAATTTATACTTTTAACTGATGTATGTTTTGATAAAATATCACCTTTTCATTATAAACATTGGACCATAAAGAGCAAAATTACTTTTGGGGAATAATTTCTATGACATTAATATTTAGTATTTTTGTAACAAGTACATATTTAGTGCACTATTCTGTCTGCAAAACCAAGAATTAGCAATGCATACCAAATTACTAGGTGTTAGTATTGTAACTGATGATATCCATAATTCATTATGTACAGTCACATAAAAATGGTAATGAATCAACAGATTTTTCCATGGTGACAAATTTCAAATCTGTCACCATTATAAACGATGCCTTAAATGAAGCCATCATAACAACATT
Source organism: Megalonaias nervosa (assembly GCA_016617855.1). Lineage (NCBI taxonomy): Eukaryota > Metazoa > Mollusca > Bivalvia > Unionida > Unionidae > Megalonaias > Megalonaias nervosa. The sequence continues at coordinate 15,768 of JAECUM010034760.1, forward strand.
TTGTAAACACGTCAGTGAAAATAATATTTAGGCCTGAAGCTTTCATGCAGCCTGCACAAATGACAGGATTTATCAATATGGTACATGACAAATCCACTACACATGTACATTATGTTGAAAACATAGCTTACCCAAATGTTTATTACATACATAATGTACAACATCAAACCAAAGATTGCTTGGAAAATGTTTTATTTTCTAAACAGAAAACATGCATCTATGACTCTAGTTTCTCTTCAAGGACCCAAATTAGAAAATAAACTCTTAGGAATCTCAACTTTTGAAGAATTTCTTGTAAAGTTTTCCACAAATGGGAATATCATGGCTTTTACACTATTTTAGAAAGCTGAACAGTTGCTCCTTTATCTACAATAAAAATTATTACAGCACTCCCTCACTATATGGTCCTTCACTATAACACATTTCCTGTTATATGACCCTTCATTATAACAATTCCTGTTATAAGGCACTCCATTATAACACAGTTCCTTGTATAAGGCACTTCATTATACCAGTTTCTGTTATAAGGTACTTTTATATAACACAGTTCCTGTTAAAAGGACCTTCATTATAACACAATTCTTATTATAAGGTATTTGTGGTCTTGGGTCCCATTTTATAATGTAGTGGTAATATGTATTACACCATTATATGGTGGTCTCATAGCCTACCTCCCATGGACAGCATTATAATCAGGGAGTACTGTATTAAATGGCATTAGATGATGCTACATGAGTGAATTAAGAATATAATAAAAAAAAGGAAGGAAATAATCATAATTGTTTTCTGTGCATCAGTCGGAACAAAACCAAATATTATTATCAAGTGTAAATACCATCTGACGAAAATAATCATCACATTGCCATGAAGCATAAATCTGAAGCTAAACAAAGCTAAAATTACTTTTCAAATAATTGATTATTTTTAAAAAAATCATTTATTTAGCTAAGTGAAAAGAAAATCAAGATTAATCAAGCTTTCAGCTTTGAGGTGAATCTAGGTTGTGGATGGACAGAAAAGCACATGGATGCCATGTTGAGCTTCTGCAGAGGTGAGCTTGTTGAAAATTTAAAAATCTGTATTTTTATTTTACAAAATAACAGATTTTTAAAAACTATTTTGCCCTTCTACAGAATTGCTGCTGTCTATAAAGCAATATAACTTTACTTTTGAAAAACAAATTAACAAAGAAATTTTTTTATTGAGTACATTGCCAGGGTAGATAAGATGTTTTTGTTGTTGAATTATTCTTATTATTATTATTATTATTATTATTATTATTATTATTATTTTTGAACCAATACAGATTATATCTTTTAGGTCATGTCTACACCTTGTTGAAGATAAGTTGGTACCTTAAACCACTTTGAATTAATTTAAGCCCCCTTTTACAAGACCAAATACAGTCTGAGTTAGATGGCACTGTGATAGTATCGAAATCAGTGATTACAAATGAAGCTCAGGTACACAAAAACAATTAAACAGTAAACAACATAAACGTCTTCTGAGCCTCTAGTTTGTATCTCACCACATACATTAAAACTTCAACAAAGGCTTGTGATAAAACTGACTGTAAACTAAATGACTGCCAAGTGGTGATTGTATACCCTTGGTTTGGTTGCTGAACACAAGAGCCTTTGACAAAATATCACATTTCTTGAATCCATTTAGACTTGACTGTTGATCAGTTGTGTAAGATAGGCACTGAACCCTTCAGTCATGAATCCTTCTTTGTCAACAACTTAAGAAGTTTTAGTGGAAAAAATTGGCCTCCCAGTTTTTTTTCTGCTGCACAACAAAAATGAAATAAATTCTTGTGGCCTCATTAAAATGTTGTACAAGTTACAGACTATGGAAAAAGGTGCAGAATGGGGAGGAATTTACTACTGTTATTATTTCCTGCTATATAAGCATTTCAAATTTGTAAGTTAGAGTGACACTTCATAACGATCATGTCATAACGGTCAAGTAAATTAAAATCAATGACTCTGCAGCACTTGGCACAAAAAGTCACTGTGTGCATCTGCAAAAAGCACAGGGAATAGCAGAGTTTTTGAGACAAAAACTTGTAAGAATTTTTTTCATCAAGTTAAGTTACAAGATTTTAGTTACAGGAAATGAAATAAATGTTAAATTTAGAATAATCTTACATAAAAAGGAGAAATGATTCTCAGGAAACAACCAAATTAATACCATTAATTTGTTAGAATTCTGTGAAATTGTTCATATTTGATATTTTGATACTTTTTCTTCTTAATTTATTTATTTAACATTTTTAACCTTTTTCATCTTTGGAATATCCATTTCGTCTAAATAAAATTTACCTTTTTATCATGACATAAATATATTATTACATATTGATGTCTGTGGAGAACAAGCATTAAGTTGCAGTTTCAGCATGGTTTAACTGATCTAGTCCACATTTGCAGCATAGTTTAAATGATTTAGTCCACATTTCTGAAGAATTCTCATGGTCTCTATATCTCTATATAAAGTTCTGAATATAATGTAAACTTATAAGCATAACAAAAACAATCATTTCAAATTTGTATTTGCCTTCACCTTGAGAAGTGTTACATTGCTGCTGTTGAAAGCTTTAGACCTAAATTGTACCTAGAAGCTGCAGATTATACATTTTCAAACTGTTATTTGAAAATAAAACCCCACACAATACTATTATTCTGAAAAAAAGCAGGTTAATTGATTAATTTACATAATTTGTTTGGGGTAGTCACTCCCACCCCTGGCTTAAAGTTTGCAACACACAAACCTTGAATGACATAATGAGAAAAATGATATCTAGAATATTAACTATATTGCAAAAAATGATAATAATAACCCCAAAGTAATTTTTGTCAATCACCAATTCTATGAAAGTATTTTTCCATTTTTCACATATAAATGTAGAAGTTATAAACTTACCTAACTCAAACAATGGTTCCATCTATGGGGCATGCATTAACAAAATTTTCAATTAATAAATTTGTCTCAATTTGATCTTAATACAGACATATAGATTTTTAAATATATTCAATTGCTTTAAATAGAATTATATATATATATATATATATATAATAACCAACAATATATATATATATATATATATATATATATATATATATATATATATATATATATATATATATTCATGTTAAGCATAGACCACATGTCCTAAAATTCTGTTGTAATAGCCATGTGACTGCCTACTTCATCATGCCATTCTGGGTATTTTTGGATTTGTTTCTATCAATGACTTGTAATATTCACATTTCTGGATCAAAATTAACCAGCTATTTTATAGCATTACCAGACTTTGAATTTAAAAACAGACAGTAAAACTTAAAGAAAAAGAAAAAAAATCACCAGTGAACACTCAGATTTGTCAGTGTAGGTATTACTGTAATCCATGTTTTACTACTTTATCACACGTTTTCTTGTATGCAGGTATAGAAGACTTGGCCTTCCTTTATTACAAAATGTTATGGTCAGTAAAGGTGTAGCTTAGAATCAATGATATCATTGTCTTTGTTTATTTGCAACCATACATTTAAGTAGAGGCACACACACCTATACTCTATCAAATTACTTTTAGGAGTACCCAAAGAGCGGGACAGCACAAAGCGAGTGACTGATTTAAATACACAAGATTGTGTATCTGTTCAAAACAAATAAATTTACCAACTCTCATAATGATATTCTGTTTCAGTACTTTTATAACGATTTTATTTTAAATAGGAAATGTTCATTTTGCAACAATTTCAACAACAGAACAACTGGCGATGGGCACATCACAAAAGGGCTCAACCCACCCACCCCCAAACTACAATTGACTAAATACTGCTTTAAACTTGAAGAACTTGTACTGGGAAACAAAGTTATAAGAAGGGGCATTCAGGGACTATAACTGTTTTAATTAGAATAATTTATATTCGGAAACAAAGTTATTAATCAAGGGCTATAACTGCTTTAAACTAAAAGAACTTGTATTGGGAAACAAAGTAGTTAGAAGAGTAGGAATTCAGGGGCAATAACTGCTTTGAATGAGGATGAGGAATAATGAAACTGGAATTCATTCAGTGCAACATCAACATAATGCTGGTCAAATCTAGCTAAAATTCAACAATTCTTCATAAATCAGGGATGATAACTCTTCTAAATGATACTGTAGAATGCTGGACAATAATTCATTTGAAGGTCTGGGCAACATAAAGCTGCATGCCAAATTTAGTTTGAATGCAACAATACTTGCTCAATAATGATGTGGAAATGAAAAACAGGAAGACAGACTATGAGGTGGAGTGGAGGTTGACTACAAATTTGGATTAAATTCAAACATCTTTAGTTAGCACCTGACACCAGAAAGTAAAGAGAATTTTTAAAAAATCAGGGGCGATAACTTCTCTAACTAACAACACAGAAGGCTGGATATTGAACTCCTTTAAGGTGTCAATACAAGTCTGGTTAAAATGAAATAATTCCCTGTAAAGGTATATTTCAAAACCAAACTGTTAAAGGACAGTCAACTGGACAACAGCAGAGCTCTGCCAATTTTGCTGGACATTATATATATATATATAGAGAGAGAGAGAGAGAGAGAGAGAGAGAGAGAGAGAGAGAGAGAGAAAGCAGATGATGATAAAGAAAATTTAGCAATTTTGTACTCATGTGTAGTATTGCGGTTCAAGTCTTGTATGTATGTATGTATGTATGAATGTATGTATCTGTTGGAGTCTTACCTGTTTTTATCTATATATCCAGGGACTCTTTTATGATTCATGCTAATTTCTAAATAGTTGTGCCAAAATATCATATTTACAAGTCCCACTATCTTCTTTATTAAATCCCTCCTATGTCCAGAAAATTTTCCCTTTTCTCAAATGGGGTGGGGTGTAATTTTCCTCTAAATGTTCAGTTCTAGACCAGACCATGTCTATCTATCATGGCTGATTAACATTATAAATGTTGCACTCACCTTTGCATATTTATCTAGGGTCTGTTGGAAATCCTGGCTACTATTGCTTTCATCCAAGGAAAAGCTGACCTCCTTTTTGCTTTTATGTTGCAGCTCTTCTGGGTATTCTTTGTCATTTGTAAGCTCTTGAGTAGTCCTGTCTAACTGGGGAATTTCCGTTTTTCTGGTTGGAAATTTTGGTCTCTTTGATCCGCATGCATGAAGGTCATGTCGGCGAACAACACAGATGATAACTATGATTACAACTGAAATGACCAAAGTAATGAAGACAACAACAACAACGATAATGATGTAATTGGTAGTTTCTTCAACACTAGCTTGTGCATGTGCCTGCATTGTTGCATTAGAATATTTCAAAATAATATTCAGCGTCATGTTTGCTGCACGTGGAGGATGTCCTTGATCTTGAGCCAAAACAGTCAATACAAACAGAGTACTGTCTATTATGTCAATATATTTTTGAATGAACAATCTGCCAGAATCAAACTCCAGAAAGAAGATGTCTTTATCATTTCCTTCAAATATGAAATACAATAATTCTGCATTTATATTCTCGTCAGCATCCACTGCTTCAATTTCTGCAATGGCCACTTCTCTTGAAACAACATTGAAAGCAGTTATTGTGTTGTTGCCCTTAACAGGAAAGATAAATTGCGGGCTATTGTCATTTATGTCCTTGACCTTCACTATGACACGAGCTGAACCATTAAGAGAAATATTCCCATGATCCCTTGCTCCAACCAGGAATTCATACTGGCTTTTGACCTCTCGATCCAAAATAATTTTGGTCCTGATAATACCATCTTCTGAAACAGAAAATGGCAACTCAAGGCTGCCATTGATGGGGTTTACTGGCCACATGAAATAACTAATTCTACTGTTCTCCCCTTGGTCTTCATCCACAGCCATCACTTTACCAACTGTTTCCATTATTGGCCTCCCCTCCTCAACTTCGAATTCATATAAAGGTTTTATGAAAACAGATGGATTGTCATTTACATCAATTATATTCAAAAGCACAGTTGCTGTGGATGTCTTTGGCTCCTTACCCTGATCCATGGCCAATACTTCAAACTGTTTCTGGGCATAGGCCTCCCTGTCAAGTATTATTAGTGCTCGGACAGTACCAACACTGTCAATGCTAAATTCACTGCTGTACTTTGGGGCAATTTCATAGCTGACCATACCATTAAGGCCTTCATCGGGATCCACTGCCGAGACCTGAATTATTGATTCTCGGTAAGTGTTATTCTCAAGGACATCTTTTGTGTAGATATATGTTGGGTTTAAGAATCGTGGAGCATTGTCATTTTCATCAGTGACTTTTACCACAAAACTAACCGTCGCTTCCAACGAAGGTGTGCCAAAATCCCTGCAAGTAATTGTCACATTATGTTGCTGAATTGTCTCACGATCAAGAGGGTGCTGGATGATGACCTTGTACCCTTTTTCCACCAATCTTTCTAGGCCAAAGTATGTGTTAAATATGCTGCAGGTCACAATGCCATTCTGGCCAGTGTCAGAATCTTCAACATCTACATGAGCAACAAAGCTGCCGACCTCTGACCCCTCAGACACTTCCACAATCCTGGATGCATTACCAGAAAATAGGTTTAGTGTCACTTTTGGTGGTTTATTCCCCACACTAAGTATAGTGAAGTACACTGCAGCTTGCGAAGAAAGAGAGAGTGTACCATGATCTCGTGCCAGTATATAGATTGTCTTGTATTCTTTGCCTGGTATGAACTCTAATTGATTTTTTACACTAAGTTCTCCTGTTTGGTTATTAATTGTGAAAAGATAATAGATTTCATCTGGTTGACGATCTCGGAGTTCATAACTGACCTCACCATTTTTACCAGAGTCTGCATCTTTTGCCGTTAATATCAATATAACTTTTCCAACAACAATATTTTCAGGAACAGTAACATTTAGCATGGAGTCGACAAATTTTGGTTGGTTGTCATTTTCGTCGAGCACATTAATGGTTACTGTTAATGTTCCAGTTCTCTGAGGGTTCACACTGCCATCTCTTGCAAGAATGGACAGGATATGAAAATGTGCAGTCTCATAATCAAAGGGTTTAACCAAATCCAATTTTAACGTTGATGTGCCATCCCCATTATCAGAGACACTTAAATTGAAATTACTATCCATTGGAATTAATTCATATGACTGGACAGAATTATTTGCCCCTGTATCCAGATCTGTAGCACCAGGGAAAATAATGGGATTGGATCGTAATGGCTTGGTTTCCAAAACATCAAATTGCAATTCACTCCTTTCAAAGGTTGGAGTGTTATCATTTATATCTACAATGTTCAATGTGACTGTTATAATCTGGAAAAATGATGCATCTTTGTTGTTTTTAACAGCAACATCCAAAGTAAGTATACATGTCAAAAGATAAAGACATTCCTTTTCTCGATCAATGATGGCAGCCACTCTCAACTGACCATAGTTGACAATTTTAAAAAGGGAAATATTTACACTTTGTTTTGGAATTATATAAAAATACAAATCATTGTAATTATTCAATGGGGGATTACTCTCTGTTGCCAAATTGCCAATGAGAGTATCTTTGGGTAGCTCCTCCGTTAGATTGAAAGAAAGCTTGATTGTAGCATCCGAAGCATCTGCAGTTGCCAACGATGTGAAGCAGACAAATATGATGATGAGCTTCATCAAGGTTTTACACTCAACACCCATATTTCAATCAATCTTCTGAAATTCTTCTAAATTCGTTATTTATCCATTTATCCACCTTCTTGACTTCTTTTATATTCCCAATAACCTGTCTTCGATTTAAGCAAAGTAGTCTGGTACTCAAATTAGTTTCAGCACCGAAAGGTTCACATTCTTCTTATCCATATCAGTTTCATTGTGATTTAGGAACCAGTCCAGTCGTACCTGCAAATGAAAGAGCTCATTATCAGACTACTGCAACCTTTTTACTCTGTTAACACATGCTCATGCTTTGTATTAAATAACTCTTACTTTGACACGATGACTGATAAAGGTGTGATACTTTGCAATGACCCAACCATCTTGCTTTGATTCATTTGTTATCCTAAACTTGACATAACCTATTCAGTGAGTTCTCTTTGACTTGTTTCACTCTGTATCTGCCTTGTTAATTTAAACAGAATTTTCACACCTCTGAATAATCTATCACTTAATACATGCAGGTTAGAAAGGTTTGGGGCATTTATTTTTATCTGTTGTATACCTACATTGGGAAGATCGTCTTATGGTCCAAAACAAATGTTATTGATTTTTATAGATTTTATGTAATAACCATCCCTGATTTTCCAACAACTGCAAACAATGCACCATAGGAAACAATGCTGACCCAAATACGAATCAATGAAAAATCTTATTTCTCCTGATATAAAACACTGTGGCATAAACACATACACATTTGGTAGTTGGAAGTGGAAAAAGACTCTATATTATAAAAGGACAAGTGATAAATGTACCCCTACAACCACTCCACTATCTAGCCAAGTGATTCACTTAAAGCAAACCAATTCAGGGGAAGATTACAAGGAAGACAAAAACTATAGGTTCCTTTGTATTTCACCATCAATTCAATCAGTTTTGCACACAAGATTTATGTATACTAACATGGTGGGACTGATCTGTTGCATTTTTATCCATGGACAGGTGAGAGGAGAAGAACAAGCTTCATTCCATCAGGACTGTATGGTAAAGAGTCTTCACAATTCAGTGTTGGTTGGATGGTTGTTTCAGTGAGACTGTTGCAGGCAATACCATGCTGAGTGCTTTATGCAATGACACATCGAGGCATCCAACCTGCACTGACCTGACTGAGTATTGAACCTTGAACTACAAGTTCCCAAACTAAACAATGTACAACAAAGCCAAACACAGGGATCAATAAAATGCATTTAAGTTTTAATGTCATCTTATATTATTTGTTCTTTCTTCTTTGTGTGTTTCATAGTTGACTATTTTATTTCATGAAATTCGAAAGGCAACAAAATATATGAGCTTCCATATTGTTAGCAGTAACCTAGTTTTAACAATATGGAAGCTCATATGTTGCCTTTCAAATTTTATTAAAATGTTTTCTTTTTTAAATTATCTTTCTGAAGGATGTGGATTCTATTTCATCTAAAACCCTTGTGTAGTTTATGTGTCTCCATTTTCTCCTGATCTCTACATACTGCCAAACAGAGGTTGGACAATATGTCCTTCTGCTACTTGGTTCCACTTTTTGAAATCATCTATTTTAATGGTAACATAATTAGCCCATTCTTGATGAAAAACATTTCTGTCACTTTTTACAAAATTCTGGCAAATAATAATTTTAATAAAGTTTTTTCTTTTTTTCTTTTTTGCAATCACAATTCCACAATTACTTTGAAAAAATTAACATAGCTACCCCACAGGTCTGAATGTATTAGAAATAATTAACAAGTCATAAATGATTAGGGTAGAGTAGAATGGTTAGGAATGACAGAAAACAGACCAATTCTAACCTGATTTAATAGAACATTTCTTGTGTTTTCAATTATTCTGATATTGACAAACGTTAACCAATCCCTATTGGAGCTAAATCAACATATAATTGTGAACAGATATGAAAACATAACTTTCTGTCAAGACATCATGTTAGTTTTGTCAAAGCTAAAAGATGGGCATTATCCACTAACAATGTCCCATAGGGCCAAATGAACTTTTGGTAATTACATTTGATTTCCTTGTCTAAGACCTGTTTTAGCTTGTGTAACCATGACAAGCATTGCTTGACAAGGCAATTCAAGATGCATTTACACAGCACTATGGGTGGGATGTTGGACTGAGAGAAACTGTCATATCTAGCATTAAATCAATTCATCAAAGTGCAGAGACTTAAAAGTGCCAATATTTAAGGGCAAAATATTCTATTATTAGTCAAATGATGACTGAACAGTCTTTATTCATACCTCTAATACTAGCTTGTTATGATTATATTTCACACTAAAAGAGCAAACTAAATTTAATGATATACCATATATACTTCTTATAAGATGAGTAAAACTTCAAATTGCACAGAGTCAGATCTGCCTTTGCATAATGTGCCAGCAGATCTGGGTCTGTGCAGTTTTTTTTAGGAGTAATCATAGAATAAACATCATAGCCCCTGATCTGCAGGCATGTTATTTCTCAGCACATCAGGATCTTTGTTGTTTGCTCTTTGACTTGACCTATAAGCGGGTATAGTTTGTATACCTTGATAGAAATTTCAAACTCACTTTTGAATGAAATGAACCAAGGTCAAACATTACACCATAAATGTAAACTTTTCCCTTTCTTAGTAACTATTCTATTAGCAATATCTCTGGCAGGTTACATATGCCATCAACCAATGTGAAAAAAGTTCTTTTTTTAAAAATTATGCAGATGGGTGGGTTGGTTTTACACCAACAAATGAACAAAGTTCATCCTCATGTGTAAAGACAGATAAGTATATAGGTTAAAGCGAAAAGTGTTGATATTATTCTCTGGTAATATTTTAAAGTAATACTTCAAATCCTTTAACAAAATATTCCATATATAGATTCTCACTGATAAAAACAAAACTTTTGACTGCCACAAACTGAGCCAGAAAACTTCTATACACACCCAGGTTTCATTCCATGTTGATACCGAAGACAAACTCAACAACAGAACTTCAATAACTCCAAGATGAATCAGATGAATATAATATATACATGGTTTTAAGTTGACTCCAATGGCAAAATGCCTATTATGTCTTCACACAATGTGCCAGCAGATTGGGGTCTATACAGTTATTCATAATTAGTAGAGCAAACAACATTGACCCTGATCTGCTGGCATATTCTGTTGGCAGATTATGCAATGGCAGATCTGGATCTGTTCAGTTTGCAGTTGGAGACATATATATGACACTCATATGACAACACATATGACATAAACGATGTGAGACAAAGACATCCACAGTTTCATCCATTTCATTCTGTATTTTTATCTTGTGATAAACAAAATCTTAGACTGTCCTCATTACCAATGAACTTTATGAAACAGGCGTAATAACTTTTATACTTTGCTATCCTAGGCTTGCAGAAAATAGAAATTATTTGATTCATTTCATAAATTTAATTTGAAACAAAAACTCATGCAAGATCCTCTATTTGTGAAAGAAATACACAAACACTACACTGACCATTTGAAATATGTTGTGTTTGCTTTTCTTTCCAGTTAAAAGAACTTGACAAATTGAGGAACCAGCATTCATCAGTATTACTAATCATTGTGACAAATCCTAAAATTGAGACAAAGATGAAATTGATATTACAGGCAAATAACGAATTTGCCCTTAATTCATCATATATGGAGTGCATAATTAACATGTTAATTTTTGTACTTAATCCATCATATATTGAATGCATTAATTTATATGTTATTTTTGTCCTTAATCCATCATCTATGGAGTGCATTAATTGATAGGCTAATTTTTGCCCTTTATTATATATGGAGTGCATTAATTAATAGGTTAATTTTGCCCTTAATCAATCATATATGGAGTACATTAACTGATAGGTTAATTTTTGCCCTTAATCCATCATATATGGAGTACATTAATTGATAGGTTAATTTTTTCCCATAATCCATCATATATTGAGTGCATTAATTGATAGGGTAATTTTTGCCTGTTAAAATAATCATATACAGAGTACATTAATTGATAGGTTAATTTTTGCCCATTAAAACAATCATATATGTTGTGCGTTAATAAGTTAATTTTAATTTTTGAAAGGATATCATTCTCAACAAATTAAAAAGTCTGTCATGGCTTTATCATCATACAGTAATCAACAAATGTATTAATATATGGCAAATATCAGCATGTTATATAGAAACATGGCATGAATTGTGCTGATTGATTACTTTTACTTGCAAAACAGCAGTGTGGGTTTGGTTGGTTTAACATTTTTCAGCACAGAAAGACTTTCAAGGTTATTTTATGCCACAGCAAAATAAAGTAAAAAGTCTTGCCAAAGGACACAACATTTAGCTGAACCAATCGAGGGAATTGAACCCACATCGTTCATGTTAGGAGTCTAATACCTTAACCACTGAGTCAATCAAGCTGATGTAGTATACGACTTTTTAAAGACTTGACCACCTATAATACTGTACAATCAAAACTGCCACTAAGGCAACCAATGCTATCAGAAAATGAACAGTTAGGACTATACGTGCATTATCCAATATGCATATTTTGTTTGGATAAATGAACAGTTAACACTAACACATATTATTATCCAATACACAGATTTTGCTTGAATAACTGGGTATTTGAAAAACTGACAAATTAGTACAGAATAAATTGTGCACCCAGTAAAACTCTGATAGCCTCTATAATCAAAATGTCCAAAATGGCATCTGCATAGTTAAGGTTTTACTCTAAAATCTGCATAGTTAAGGTTTTACTCTAATATCTGCATAGTTAAGGTTTTACTCTAATATCTGCATAGTTAAGGTTTTACTCTAATATCTGCACAGTTAAGGTTTTACTGTAAAATCTATAATTCCTATAGTTGAGGTTTTACCGTAATATCTTCTTATACCATCTGTACTCACTAATAAGACAAGTCCAACTGCAAACTGCACAGACCCAGATCTGCTGGAACATAATGCACCAGCAGATCTGGGTCTGTGCATTTTGATAGGAGTAATCAGTAGAACAAACAACATAGACCCTGATCTGCAGGAGCATTAAGAGATAGCAGATCAGGATCCTTGTTATTTGCAGTTTGAATTGTCTTATAAGTGAGTATATATGGTATGTTAAAGCATGTGGGTCAAAACCCCTACCTAACACAGAGAGTCAGATGGTAATGTTTTTCAAGTGATCTCAAATATCTTATCTCAGTTCATAGGCATCAAAAACAAGATTTTATAATATCCAGCTGGTCCTAAAGATGGGATATCTAGCAATTTTCCTTGTATCATCTTCTCTTGATCACTTAAAATATCAAGGTTGAGTCAATATTGCGGCCACTTTCTGGTGTTTTTTGCCATGAACCCTGACGAAGCAGCTTGTTGCATAACAAGTGCCAAGCAACACAGAAATGATCTAGTCTTAAGGACTCTTCTTGCCTAAGACTTTCCACGAGTGACATGCTATTGACAATTTTGACTAAAACACAAGTATGATGGATGACAGCTGGGCATACACGAGTTGTCGATGGTTGAGAAATGAGCTGAAATCCATGGAAGCCTCATGCCTGAATCTCTGTGCTGTTGTTATTAGCTCTCTCTAATTATCTCTGCTGCTATATCAACAGAAACTTCCGACGTAATGGTTACACTAACTGTCTTCAGTCACCTCACTTATAATGTAATCTGCCCGATAAGATGGGAATAATACTGACAGATCTATTCAGTACAACTATAATATCACACCTAGCAAACTTCTATAAAGATACAGCATTTATGTATCTATCATGTAAAAATATATATGTAAAAAGTACATATCAATCATGTAATAAATTATATCATGTCAAAATACATATTAATCATGTAAAATATGTCACCAGCATGTAAAAATACACATCATGTAAACATACATATCAATCATGTTAAAAAATATATATGTAAAAGTACATATCAATAATGTTAAAAAATATATATATAAAAGTACATATCAATCATGTAAAAGATATATCATGTAAAAACACACAGTAATCATGTAAAAATACATATCAAGTAAATATACATATCAATTAGGGAAAAATACATATCAATCAAGTAAAATACATATCTATCATGTAGCAATCATCTATACTTGCTTGCATGTCTGGTCTGCAGACAATGTAAACTAAGGTCTGCCATCGCATAACATGCCAGCACATCCAGATCTATGCTGTTTATTCACCTGATTACTCCTAACAAACTGCATGCACCCAGATCTGCTAGCCATAACATGCCAAAAGATCTGGGTCTGTGCAGTTTGTAGCTGAACTCAACTTATAAGTGAGTACATATGGTATTATTTTTCCCCAATATTCAATAATTGCAAAATAATTGTATACAGATGTAAAATTGATTATGTCACAAATTTGAAATTTCCACTGCTTTACAATCATTTGCAGATTTAAACTAATAACTTCAATATAGAAGAAAAACCAAAAGAAATCTGAACATGGGCAGTACAAAGTCTACAATAACATTAATTAACAAAGTCTACAATAACATTAATTAACAAAGTCTACATTAATTTATTGACTCTTATTATGTAAAACAAGAATTTTTAGAAAAAGAAATTTCAAAGCATTTATACTGGTTATTAAAATAATCTCCAAATAATCATATTGATATTTATCATGGAGATTTAAAAGATAAAAGTATCTAATTTTATTTGTGTGTGTCTGCCTGGTTTTGTGTTCAAACATTAACTTGGGGACAAAAAAGTTGTTGAAGACTTCTCTTGCATATTTTGTTTCAAGAAAATACTGGATTTGAACCCTGTGGCAGCAAAATTCTTCCTTGACAGAGTTTGCCATATTAAAGTACTTTTCCTTTACGTTTTTTCCCTCCTACATTAAACTATGTCATGTTCCTTCATTTGCATGATTTGTGTAAAACAATAGTTTCCTTGTCTCACTGTCTACAGAAAAAAGTGTACCTAAGTTTTTCCACTGCTAAGGTCTGTTGTCATTTGACCTGTCATCTCATGCATTCCATTGCACTTGAAACATATATAGGTTATTGCAAAACTGAAAGAAGTATTCAATAATTTTGAGGCATGAGACAAAAAAAGAAACGATCAGTAAAAATCATTCTGAAAAGGCTATGTATCATGAACTAACAAGTCAGTTTAGTTCAGTGGAAAGCTTGTATCAGAAACTTTGTTAATATTCATCACCCAATCTCTGTTCCATAACAAAATATTAACATCTGGGATGGGGGAACTCCAATCCCACCCACCCCTCATCTCATGAAAAAATAGGGGAATTTGATAAATTTAGGAGAGATATAAAAAAGTAAATAAACATACCATATATACTCACCTTATCAGTTGAGTCAAATTGCAAACGACAAAGAACCTGATCTGCCATAGCATAATGTGCCTGCAGAGCTGGGTCTATCTTGTTTGTTCTACTAATTACTCCTAATACAATGCACAGACCCAGATCTGCTGACATATTATGTGATGGCAGATCTGGGTCTTTGCAGTTTGAACTTGGACTCTACTTAAAAGTGAGTATATACAGTAGGTCATGCATGATGTATAAAATTTGTATTCTTTTTTTAGGTTTTGGCATGTGAATCCTACAATGATGCATTATGGAACAGAACATGTCTTTGTAAAAAGAAATTCATCATTTTGGCATGTGAATCCTGCAATGATGCATCATGGAACAGAACATGTCTTTGTAAAAAGAAATTCATTATCATGTCTATGACCTCATTACTGTGTTAATCAGGAAATGCATTATCACTGAAACACAGCTTTCATGATCCGTGTTAACATAAATTTACCTAACAAATCTGAAAATATGAATTCTTAAATGCAATTCATTTAGTACACTCACCTGCAGCACAAAGCTTACCTGTAGTGAAAGGTAAGACACTTTCACAATAAAATCATAATTAGTATTGGAGTTTCCTACTTATAAACATGGAAATGCTCATCACATTAAAGAAATGGCATGACCCTCATTAGCAAGGGACATCTGTTCTCGTTATGGCAATTTAAAAACGTACATATTTATGCTGTGATGTCTTCTGCGTGATCAACTTATGACAGATAATAGAGAATGGTTTAGTACATTTTAATTACAGGTAATTATAAGAGTGAAGACATTAGTGACATAACTGTCATAATAATGAATGGATGACAAAGACCAAATTTCCTAATTTCAGTTATATTACGTTGTAATATTAAGAATACATTATTTAATGTCTACCTATTTATCTATCCAGATAGTGTTAAACTTCCCTACCTGTAAACATGTCAAACCTTTCCTAAAGACCACTTCTTTAAAGAGTACAGCTATCTTAAGAGACCAATGGATCTGATACAGACCTGACAACTTTAGATGCTAAAACAACTTGCACTAAATGACCGCATACCTTTGGAGTTATCCATTTGTGGTTTCTTGTTACACATTTTTCTACATATTATATGAGAGAAGGTATTTTTGACACAGTAGACAAGTACAACAAAAAAAACATAATGAGCAACATCAATGACCTTTAATGACAACATCTAGAGTTTATCAATGATGATAAATATCTTGCTGGGGTCAGCAGTAATTCTTGACATTTATTTCTTTCAAACCTAACTATATTTTTCCCGCAAAAATAATAAAAGTCCAACAAGTTTACAAGACTAAGCCAAAATTTGTATTAGTATAAAATTTATTAAACTCACTAACTGCAAAAAGAAAACTGTTACAAAAATCTACATTGTCTATCAATATGCAACAATGAAAGTTTCTAGAAAGAAAAGTACAAAGTAGACCCCCTGCCATAAATTCTATAAAATAATGTCCCCTCCTTGAGGTATAGGTATTTCAGCTCCAAATTCCACAAGGACTAAAAGGAATTCCAGATTGAGAGCAGATAGTTTCTCGCCTTTGACCATTACCAGACATTAAGGCTAAGTTTATCTTCACTCAAAATACTGCTGATGCACATATTAGCTACACTATTCAAACAATGAAATCAGAAATAGCACAGATGCAGAGATCATTGCTTCCTGGAGGGCTTATGTGCTGTGATAGTCTGGAAACTAAAAGATGGCATACCAAATGTGAAAAATTGATAAAATCACCAATATATTTTTTTCAGAGAAATGATACATGAAAAATGCTTACCGATGTCTATCCCCTAGAGGAACATTGTAAAAATACTCAGTATTCTCCATTAATGGACTTTCTTCAATGTCTAATCGACAATGTGTCTTAATTTCCCAAGTCACTCCTTTTCAAAAGGAACAAAATACAGCAAAACGTAAAACAATTCAAAATCTTATGCTCCACCGATTCACAAAAAATCATACTAAAGAAAACCATTCAGGTATCAAGCATAGGATTTGCCTTACGAACCTGACCCCAAACGTGCAAATTGTAAAAACAAGTGATACCTGACACCAGAAATGTATACGTTAAGACACCTGAGACTTAAAATTTCATAAAGCTTGTCCCTGTAGATTTTAACCTTTAATAATATACACATCTTTGCATTGTATTTAGTTTCAGCGTAAAAACGTTGCAAAGTGAAATTAACCCTGGTTAAAAATTTGAAACTGTGGATCACTTTTATGTGGTTTAAAATGTCTTAACAGCCAGGAACAATCGAAACACGACACAGGAATCAAGAATATGACCTGATGCCATGGATAATGGCCAATTCATGTCATCATTAATTCATGATGAATAAACAAGTTTCATGCCTCATTCATGGTGAATAAACAAATAAATGTCACTGATGCATTATAAATGGGAATAAAGAAAATAATTGGAAATTTAAAATCATTCAGGGTTTGAATCTACTCCTTGCTTTGAATAGAATATTATAATTCCCAGCTTCTTGTATTTGGAAACAAAGTTTATATTAGGGTAATAAAGCTGTGTGACAGTCTGTTTTTGAAGAATTAATATGGGACACCTTTCAAGTATCCATGGAAACAAACCAACAATCAGCATGCCACTTGTAAAGCTGTACCCATCAAAAATATCTAAATGTCTGATAAAGAAGTTTGTTTGAATTTCAGATAAAGGCCGTAGAGAGGATTTTAATTCATGCATGGCTGATAGAGACATGCATGATGCTGCTTGTTATTATTATTATTATTATTGTTGTTGTTGTTGTTGTTGTTGTTGTTGTTGTTGCTGATGATGTTTTGTTAGTGTTTAATAAAGGATCTCACATTTTTCATAATATTGCCTAGAAAGACACTGTTCTGTATTTTAAATGGACATGTTCTTCATATTCCTGAGTGCATCAATTCAGGACTTTAAACTTGCTTTAGTCTGTACAATGTATAGCACATTAATTCAGGACTTTAAACTTGCTTTAGTCTGTACAATGCATAGCGCATTAATTCAGGACTTTAAACTTGCTTTAGTCTGTACAATGCATAGCGCATTAATTCAGGACTTTAAACTTGCTTTAGTCTGTACAATGCATAGCACATTAATTCAGGACTTTAAACTTGCTTTAGTCTGTACAATGCATAGCGCATTAATTCAGGACTTTAAACTT
>JAECUM010034761.1:0-22210 GCA_016617855.1 Megalonaias nervosa
TGATTCATTTAGAACTTTTAGTGATAGGACTTATATTTTTAAATTCCAGGATTAATTTTTGGATTATATTCACAAACCGTAAGTCCCTTTTCATATTTTTACCTTGTTTTCTAGGGAAATAAATTATTTTGTTAAAACTTACAAAGCTTGTTGGCTTCACTCTTTTCTTTTGTTACTTTTCTACGAGCCTACACGTAACTATATATATATATATATATATATATATATATATATATATATATATATATATATATATATATATATATATATATATATAGGTGTACACAACAGTTTTCTTTGTAGGGTCCTAAATATAGGAATGTTTTTGGCGGAAGCAAACGTCGAAGAAGATGGGCAATCATGGCTCTTTTAAGCGATAACATGGAATGCTTAAAACCCAGCTCAACACAAACAACATCCCAAATAATATACGATGCTGACCGTCTAGGGCCATATAACTCATTACAAAATGGAGCAGATGGTACAAAGTCCATAAAAGACACATCTAGCTGAAAGAGACAATTTTCGTACTAAATTCAATCCGGATATGTGGACTTGTTCTATGACTGTGCCGGTTACAAGCAATATTAAAAGTTTCCTATGTGAAGACAATTATTTGCTTGATACAGGGTCATAATTGTGTCTATAACTGAGTATACGTGACCAAACCCCTAAAAGGCACAAGGACGCCTATGAGAGAATATTCATACCAATTGCATCAAGATGTATTGGATAGTCTTTGAGCTGTGTCATATTGCAAGCGACACTCATGTTAAGATATGAAGTTAATTTCAAGGGCCATAACTTCACCCAAAATGGAGCTGAGGAGACAAAACCCATAAAATTCGCATTTATGCTTTTAAGTCAATGTTCAGACCAAACTTCCTCAAAATATATTGAATAGTTCTTGAGCTATATCCGTTACAAGTAACCTCTCATATAAAGATATGCTTAGTTTCAAGGGACGTAACTCTATCCCAAATTCTTACAGTCAAAATATGCAAGAATGAAAATGCAGATGGCCCAGGTTTCCTTATTTCATTGAATAAACTGTGATTTCGCTTCATTCATTGGGTGGTTGCTCCCAATGATACCGTGCAATGAAAGAGATTTAAGTTTTAACCACAGTGGACCGATAGGTTGTATAAAGGACGATATTTTAGCTGTCAAGTCCCATCAAAATTCCGAATATTACCAGCATTCAGTTTCAAATCGAGATACGTGGCGTTTGTGCAACTGCTTCAAATGACTGCATGGAATCTGAGTGAAATGCAATTAAATACATTCCAAAATATCGATTGCTTTAATCTTTTTTCTCTTCCGAGATATTCTAATTAAATTTCCGAGTCAATACAAGGCAATCAGTTTTTCCAGGAAGAACTTACCGAAAGTGGGTTCCAAGAAGGAGGATCGACGACTATGGGGAAGTAAGATACCCATACTTCATTGCTATCAATCTCCACCCGGAGTCCAAAAAATAGTTGTGTTCCCTGCAAGGCGAGATCAAACGTATTTTGAATGGTGACTTCCACCGCAATGGTATCGCTTGCTTCGTCTGAACCAGACACAGTCGATTCTGAACAAATAAAGAGTAGGAATATAAATAAACAAAAACGCAAGCTAAAAATCTCCATTTTCTCTTTCTCGCTCTCTCATCTTTTTAGGTAGAAAGACAGGTATTAGGTAGTTTGGTTAAGCACCATCTGACAATATTGCATCTTTGTGTATGTGTTGAACATTTATTATTGCTTGCATGGTTTGACCAGAGTGCAAAACACAGAGAGAAGAAATACACGTACACGTGCCTACTCACTTTTAAAATTAATTGCATTGTTTACCTTTGTTAACAAAATTAGGTATTTCCAATGCAAGCAACGGAGTTAGTGGGCAAAGAAAGTTCTCTGCAGCTATATCGCTCAGGATCAGACAGTATTTGAAGCTTTCTCCAGCATCTGTTGCTTTCATCTTTAGAACAAGGTTTTCCGGATGCGTAGCATTGAGCCACGTTGTCTCAACACGTAGGCTGGATTTGGGATTAGGAATCTTCATATTAAAGTGGAATGTAGACTTTTCACCAAGCTTCAAATTGTTTGGAGCATCTAGAATATTGCACTGGAATTCTGGGTCTCCTGGAACGCCCTGTAGGAAAAGAACACGTGGCTGTAGTTCGTGTCAGAGACATTATACATAGAACTCATTTTCATGCAATTGATGAAAAGAAAAATAAAAGTTACTTATGCTCTTGTATTTCTTTGAAGTCTCATTTTTAATTTAAAAACTTAATTTCCATTTTAAATTTTTAAGTGGTGAATGCATTTAGTTTGAGTTCTGTAAAAGTACACAGATATACGATAAGAAGAATTCTCCTCCCTTTTTTATCAAGTCTTTGCAAATCTTAGGAATGATTCTAAGAAAAATATCACATTTGAAAACGATAATTCGATTTGCCAAAATGATAATTCATATTTGAATAGAAATGAATGACATGTGTTTCAAACATTACGGATGGGCTATTTAAGTTTCAAGAGTTTAATAAACACTAGTAGTGGTGAATATACTGTGCAATTTGAACGGATCAAGAATGAAATCGTAATGTTTCAGTCAAAACTCGGAAATAAGTCAAAACGAATTGATGACACCTAGAAGTCTTTCTTTACATAAATGTGTGGCTCAGTGTGAAGTTAAGAAAATACATAATAAAATAATCGCTGAAAACGATTAATGTATTTCTCAGGGAAAAGTACAACCCGAAAGAGGACGCTTGTTTACAGTTTTCCAATCATGCAAAGCTGACAAAGTCTCATTTTGAGCTTACGCAGCTATGATTTCTTCTTTGGATATTTTATCATGCCATCTACTGCAAAATGTTTTTCCAGGCGTCTCCTGTTTTTCACAACTGGAGTGCGGCTGTACCATATTGTGAATTGAGAGTTCCTGTTTATTTTCTTTGGTGTTGAACTGACTTCCTGTAGTTACACGCATCGGAAATTTATCAGTTTCTGGATGGTCCTCTTTAGGATCACAAAAAGAATCTTTCAATTCTTGTCGTTCACAATAATTACACAACTCACATGGTCTTCTTGACAGACTATCAGCATTTTGATGCTTCTTGCCAGGACGGCGAATGATTTTGAAGTCATAGGCATTGAGAATTTCAATCCAACGAGACATTTGTCCCTCAATGTTTTTAAATCTTAACAGCCATGTTAAAGCACCATGATCAGTCCTCACAGTAAAGTGAACTCCATATACATAATAATGAAAGTGTTTCACAGATTCAATGACTGCAAGCAGTTCTTTACGGGTAACGCAATAGTTTCTTTCAGCTTTACTGAGAACTCTACCAAAATATGCTACTACTTGCTCTCTTCCAACATGAACTTGGGCCAAAACAGCACCGATGCCACATCCACTAGCATCTGTATCAAGGATAAACTGTTGTCTAGTATACGGATAGCATAAAATTGGCGCAGATGTAAGTGATGTCTTTAACTGTTCAAATGCGGTTTGACACTCTTCAGTCCAACAAAACTGTACTTGTTTTTCTGTGAGTTTATGAAGTGGTTTTGCAACAGATGCAAAATCTTTGACAAACCTCCTGTAATAGGAACACAGATCCAGAAAACTACGAACTTCACGTACAGTTTTGGGTCGATGCCAGTTTTTGACAGCCTCAGTTTTCTTTGGGTCAGTAGAAATTCCTTTGTCGGAAACTATAAGTCCTAGGAATGTCACCTCTTTCTTAAAGGAACAGCATTTATTGGAAGAAACTTTAAGGCCAGCTTTTTCGATACGAGAGAGTACCTCTTTTAAATTTTTGATATGTTCATCAAAAGTTTTTCCAGTCACAATCACACCATCTAAGTAAATCAAACAGATTTTCCATTGAAGACCATGAAGGACAAGTTCCATAAGTCTCTGAAACGTAGCTGGGGTATTACACAGTCCAAAGCTCATAACTTTAAACTCGTAAAGTCCACATTGTGTGGAAAAGGCAGTCTTTTCTCGGTCTTCTGGAACCACTTCAACTTGATTGTATGCACTGGCAAGGTCAAGGGTTGAGAACCAAATGGATTCCCTAAGTGCGTCCAGAGAGTCATCAATTTTCGGCAAAAGAAAAGAGTCTTTGTGAGTCAAACTATTTAACGGTGATAGTCAACACAAAGGCTAGGTGACTTGTCTTTGCGTTCTACTAGTATAATTGGAGCACTCCAAGGACTCTTGGATGGTTGAACTATACCCTGACGCAACATCTTCTGCACTTCGGCTTCGACAATCTCTTGTTTGGAGAGTGGTAGTCTCCATAGGGGTAATTTTACAGGCGTAGCATTATCTGTATAAATTTTATGCTGTACTAGATCTGTTCTTCCTAGATCTTCCTTTGTTTTTGCAAAAACTCTAACATGATCACAAAGCAGTCTGTGCACTTCTTTCTGTTGATACGTGGTTAGATTTTCTTTGCAACTCGCCCACAACTATCTTAAGTATTCTGGAATGGTAATGTTGAAATCGTCTCCAGCTCTCACATCAGGGTTACAGAGTTCAGTGTCAAAGGCTCTTGCATAGGGTCTAATGTAACAATCTTGTCAATCATGGAACAAGAGGCTACATTTGTACATCGATAAATTCTGCAGGGCTGATCAGAAATATTTACTACACGTAATGGCACTTTTCCAGAACTGGGATGCACTACAGATCTTGCAACAAGAACACCCTTTTCTGAAAGCTTGGAGTTGTCATCTTCAATAACTGCCATCGTTGAATATCCAAATTTACCATCAATTTTTTCTTAACAGTCATCTCTGTACCAGCCGGAACAATAACACTCTCCATGATGGTAATTCTACACACTCTTGGTAAATCACTTTCAAGCAAACATTGCAATGAATTTCCACCTATAAAGAGCTTACTTTCAGCTACATCAATTTTGCACTCATATTCAAAGAGAAAGTCATAACCTAACACAATGGGTACTTGAATATCAGCAATGACAAGTCTATGATGGAACACTTTTCCATTGATTTTAATAGGTAGGGTAACATAACCTTGTATGTGAATTAAACCCCCGTCTGCCATTTTAAGTTGAAAATTCTTGTTTTCGACAGATGGTCGAATTTCTTATGGAATAGCTAGAAACTGGTTTGGATGCAACACAGAAAGAGCAGATCCCGTATCCAACAAGCACAAAAGCTGAACACCACAAATTTCAGCTTCATTATAAAGGCCATTATTTGACTGGAACATATATCTGTTATCCAAGATATTGGCCCTTTCATTACCACCAGCTGAAGCATGGGCCGGTACTTCAGCTAATTCACGTTTCCCTGGGATTCATATGAAGTGGAATCAGCTCTATTGTTTCCCCGATGAGAACTTGGTCCATTCCTGGAATCGGCCTGTGCACCTTTCGTATTACGTAGAGGGCACTATTTCTTCCAGTGGCCTTCCTGATAACAGTAGTGACATTTTCCTTTTCGCTGATTGGCTCCTCGATGTACGTTGTTATTACTATTGTTGGTTTGGTAGTTACTGTGTTGCCTAGAGGCATGTGCACCTGTTGTCTCCAAGGCGTCCAGCCTGCCGGAAATATCCTTCTGAAGTTTTCCAACTTCCAAAACCTCACCAACTCTGGGCCCTGAGTTGGTGTCAAAACTGGATCCTCCCGGTTCAGTATCCTGCATCCTCATTGTGTGTGGCCTCACCCCGAGTTTCACCTTCCCTCCGGATCGGAAGGACTCGAACTCCAATGCCAGATGAGCTGCGTCATCCATGGACTTTGGTTTCCCTGATGCACTGCCAACTCCATTTCTGGATATTTAAGGGTATCTAGAAAGCAATCCCGGGCCAACTACTCCCTAACTCCTACCGGTGCTGCTGCAAATGCCTTGTTTGCTATGCGTTTCACATCTTGCGCTAGCTCGTTCAGTGACTCCCCTAGCTTACGTTGACGGTGTTTCATTTCAAGTCTATAGAGCTCTAACTGGTTATCGGATTCAAAACGTGCATCAAGGGCTGTAACCAAATTATGGTAATTCCTTTTCTGTTCATGACTAAGGTCGCTCAAAACACTCTGAGCACTTCCCCTCAGACTGACTGCTAATTCGAGGGCTTTGTTTTCATCATCCCATCAGTTCAATTGACTAACCATCTCGAATTGCACATGGTAATCCCTCCAACTGGAAGTATCATCATAAGTAGCAGGCTGTTGACCGCGGGGATAGAAGCCAGCAGGAATATGAGCTTCATCCTTTCCTCTTTGCCTGGATACACGACCGAGCACCTCCCTTGGTGACAGTCTCATATTGTTCTGAAAGTTACTATTGAGATTTTCACACGAAGAATATTGTTCGTGTCTATAACCAACACATCTGGAACTATCTCCATCACCATGATCATAGATTGTGCAACGGTACTGCTCTTGTTCTTTTCTGTGAAGTTCTTCCACCTCCTGACGTAAACAAGTTAACTTCTCCCTTGCGGCTGACAAGACCTCATCCTCACTTGTAGTTTCATATTCAGCTTCATTAACCACCTCCCGATCTGGGTCGCTAGGACTTTGATGACAAATTAAGACTTCCCCACTTGGTGACGCTTGGATCATATCTCGGGAAGGTTGGAGACACATTCCACCGGCAGGGTCTCGATCAGCAGGTGATGATTCCCTTGATGACATCCTGAATTAAAGTCTGATGATGTACTTAATGAAGATACTGCAAGCACTGATTCAGCGATCCTCAACGCTGCCACCAAAAATTGTAACGTCCCGAGCTTTACTTCAGCACAAGGTCAGCTTTGACAAGATATCAACTTGGATTTCAATCACAAGACAGGAAAGCTATTTAAGTTTCAAGAGTTTAATAAACGCTAGTAATGGTGAATATTAACTGTGCAATGTGAACGGATCAAGAATGAAATTGTAATGTTTCAGTCAAAGCTCGGAAATAGGTCAAAACGAATTGATGACACCTAGAATTCTTTCTTTACATAAATGTGTGGCTCAGTCTAAAGTTAAGAAAGTACATAATAAAATAATCGCTGAAAACGAGTAATGTATTTCTCAGGGAAAAGTACAACCCGAAACAAATTGAATTATAAAACACATGAAAAACGATACCACTCGAATGTGTTTCCCAGTAAGTATTGTATTGTAATGGTCCAGAATGCACCAATACTGTGAAATATAACTTTAGAAATGTTTTTCTTCTTTGTAGCCAACGAAATGTCACGTTAATGGAATATGGAAATAATGAATACTCCCTGTAAGAATATTACAATGAATTCTCCCTTCTATGCATGTTTACTTATTTACCGTAGCAACAGTTCTATATTTAAATATATGTATCTATTTGAATTTCCATATGCAGCAATTATATAACAGCAGAATAGATCATTGTTTTATCACTCAGTCAATATAGATTTAGGCAATCAGTTAAATAACGCTACTGTAATATAGAACTGTCAATCCTACGGTAGCATCAATCTTCAACACTGAAGAATATATTGTAGGTTTATTTCATATAATTTGGAATATTACATCGTCTATAATGGTTTTGTATTGTTATAATGCGATCTCTGTTGTAAGCATACCGCAGTCGTATTAACTCTCTAGTTCCTATTGCAAATATATAGTCTCTGCCGGTCAGAGTGCGTCTGCCAGAACACGGCGCACGACTGGTATTTATACCCTTGAGTCTTGCTCAGAAATTGATGGGAAAAACCTTGGTCGTAAGTGCGTGAGGGAAACACACGAGTAGTTCAAATGATGTTGTTGTTGTTGTTATAGGGTTTAACGCCATTTTTCAGCACAAGATAGGCTATACATGGCGGCCAGTATTAATGGTGGAGGAAGAACCCTGGAAAATCCCGGGAAGAACCACCGACCTACGAGAAGCTACTGGCGGGCTTTCTCACGTACCCACGTTAGCCGAGCCTGGACTCGAACTCACGCAGACAGAGGTGAGATGGCAGTGATCCGTAACGATCAGCGCTTTAGACCACTCGGCCACTCGGGGCCCCTAGTTCAAATGATACTTAGCAACACCTTAGAAACGCTCAAAAGTATGATGGGTGGATTGCGATTCGCACTTACACAAGTACTTTGGCAGTGGAATTATTCTATATTTGGACACTTGATGTGAAGATATTCACATGAGAACTTAACTCTTTATCTCAGAAAACGAATATACTACACTAAATAGTGTGAGAGGATTTAAAAATTATTAAAGAGGCCAAAACACTACGACCAAAAAGACCGATTTGGACCAACGTTGACGAACCCATACGAAGTAAGTGCCAATCACAATCACCCAAATTAACAATATATGAATAATCCAAAGTCATTAAACGTGATATTAAAACATTTGTATATTTATTTATTGTGCCTAGCAACCCTACAAGTCCTTTATGTCTTCATGTATGTATTTTAAAGTATATCCCATTTTGTTGACCATTGATATGAATCACTGAAATCTAATATTTAATGCTGATACGTGTGAAAATTATGTTTAAATGAGCCACACACTACTTATATTTTATAACACCAGAATTTATCGCAATATTCGTCAACATCGATGTGTTTATATTTATCGATAATGACATTTCTGTGCTTTTTTCAGTGTATTTTATTTCAAATCAGTCGGTTACATTAGACCATCCTTTACATATAGAAATCCCCATGATATGAATACTGCAGTTCGCGTTCAGCCTAAAGGCATCTTGTACAAGTTCATGTCAAGCGACACGCTCCTCACAGGTCGTACTCTTTCAGAATATATCGCTGCCTTAAGGCTGCTATAACCCTTCGAAAATGAAAGCCAGGCATGTGCAGCCTCCTACCCGCGACAAAGTTTTATATTATTTTTATATCAGGGAATAAACGTACAAAGTAGAAACCTATAATTTCATAATCAATGTTATTACATGTATTGAAAGTTGGATGAACTATTTAGAATCCAAGAGATACAGCAGTGTATGGAAGCACACAATACCTATAAAAGCATGCCTTTACAAATTTGCTGTAAGGTTCTGTGTATTATGTTCATCAACACACAGGGAATCAAACTGAACCACATGGTACCAAAGATATCCACAGTACAATACCATGCCACAGTAATCAGATACAATTTACCTTTGACTATTTGCAAAATCTGTCCAGAGGGGTGGATTCATTTTATACCAAATTAACACCCTCGCACACACATGCAAATTTTTAATGCTGACCTTATAAAAGTTGGCGTTGAAACTCGAAATCACGCACCAAACAACTCAGAATTCGTTCCTTACGACATATGTTTCTTTTACTCCGAAAATAACAAACATCGTAACGAGAAAACGATTACGACAGCAGAGAAGAACCAGGTCGCTACGAATGTTGTCATTTACAGGCTGCATGTACTCGGGAGTGTGATCACACGATGGAAGAAGTACATTAAGTCGAATGGAATTTACTTGAAAAGGGCTACTAAAATTATTGTAATCGGTTAAGTAACGTTTTTGTTTCAAAGCTTTTAATAGCACATTTTGATCCCCTGAACATGGTTCAGTGTAAATGATGCTCGTGCCTAATAATTGGCTAGTTACTCCGACTCAGAAATATCTTCCCAACACTGATTCTCCATAATCGAAAAAAATCATCACTAAATTCTAACAATGCTAATGTGATACGTAAATACAAATAGCAATACACTATAATTATGAATACAGCAAAATTATTCACATATCAGAAGGAAATATATGTTGTAGGTCTTCAGATTACAACCAGTATTACAGATATATAGTATTGCTGTCAAATGTAAAAAGTGTTACTTTACTTAGAATCGCTCCATGAATTTTATTATACTTTTGCACCAAGTCGTTCACATCGGCTGAGAGATAAATAATATCAATACATTTGCGGGTGCAACAGCTGAAACCAAAATGTAAAGAGAAGTAAATTGTTTGATACTAAGATGGGAATATGATCTAGATGAGGAAGACTCGTCAACGAACTGTGGCCTCCTTAGCTGCAGAATAAAGACATCTAAGTAGCAAAGTAATCACAATGGAACCTACAGTAGCCCTACAATGAAAATGCATGATAAAGAACTCTTCTTGTAATCCTCGTATTGACAAGATACTATAAATCCATCATTGAGTAGGGACGGCAAACATTTGCGGTATTGAAGGTACATACGCTGTAGCTATGCACCCCTTTTGAGTTCTGATCATACGTATTATCTACAATTGTTTTGGGGCATTCAACCTAAACTTTAGCATAATGGTTTGTACAATACATTGAGTAAGAAACTTACTTCGTTCATGCAACATTTAAAACGGTACTGAATAAATGCCTTTCACTGTAAATACGGATTCAGAGAACTATGTATTTTCTCAACTGTTAGAATTGGTACTGACTGTGATATCATATGAGCATCACAAAAGATACATAACGTATAGGCAAACAGTCTAGTCCACCATGTTTTCTATCAACATTTCAGTCAAATACATTCTTACTCAGCAGTTCATATTAATTTATATTACTAATGTCTGACATGAATTCAAATGCATTGTTTCTTTATCTTTGGACAGTGGCTAGAGAAAGTGTTGCCAAAACTAGCGATGCATTTTTAACAAATAAAGTGGCAAGTTGTCAAATTTTCCAACAGCGAATACCCTTAATGTAACACAGGCTTGTGTATTTTTGATATCAATGAGTAACAGATGTGACACGTTATATATAATCTGAGAAAACGCAAATATTTTAATTAAAAATATCACATGAATATCACATCCAAATTTATAAACAAAGTACAACAGCAGTTCATAGATTTAGATTTGTCGCCTGAATTTCTTGTCCATCTGAGGAGAAACTTTATATAAGGCTAGGTCTATTTACATAAAACTGTATGTTTACATGAAACTGTATCAGTTCAAATAAAGCTACGAAAGTTTACATGAAACTGTATCAGTTTGCATGAAGCTATGCCAGTTCATATGAAGCTATGCCTGTTTACATAAAGCTATGCTTGTACATGATGCTGTGTAAGTTTACATGAAGTTGTATCAGTTTACATCAAGCTATGTCAGTTTACATAAAGGTATGTCCATTTATATGAAGCTATGCTTGTTTACATGAAGGTATGCCAGTTTACATGAACCTATGTCAGTTTACATTAAGCTGTATGTAACATGATGATATGGTAGTTGACGTGAAATTATGCCAGTTGACATGAAGCTATGCCAGCTTACATGAATTTATGCCACTGTATATGAAACTGTCTATAACATTACAAAGCAATATATCTGAGACACTTCAGTGCACGTTCGTCCCACAGCCTTTTCTACACACTGGAAACATACACTAAGCGAAATATAATTGTAGTGTCGTCTGCATCACAAAACATTAAAAAATGCACAAGATAAAGTATTGTAGCATGAAAAGCTACGTTCGATTCACAAGGGAAGACTAAACACAAACTACAATTTCAAATGAGATAGCATGACTCAACGCACGTAATGTCTGTCATTACCTCTATATTATTATATACACGTACTGATGTATTTTCCATGAATTTTATATAATCGTCCAAATAAAAAATGAAAAGACGGCAGCAATTATATGTGGCTATTAGGCACAAACGGGAATTAGCATTAGCCCAGAGGTGAACATTGACAGGACACTTGGGGGACAAACCGGAAATACTATGTTAAATTTGTCCATACGTTTAACATTGGAATGGTATAACTGGGACACAAGTGTTTATGACGACAAAAGTGCTAATGGAGACAATAGCGTATATAGTGACAAACTTGTTAATGGAAACAGAAGTGTTTACGGGGACAAAAGGGAACCGCATAGGTAAGAGGTTTTAGTTTTAGTTGTTGTCAACCAAATAGGCATATACAAACGCATGCACAAAACATAAAGCACAAATGGCAATATTTGAATAGTATATCTCTTTTCTAGAGGTCTGAGTAGCCCTGAAAAGAGACCTTTATTTTCTTCTACTTCTTTCTCCCTGACCACCATTTCTTCCATTACATCTTCGTGGAGACTATCAGTTTGAACTTAAGTTCTTCTGTCTTCGTGTCTGTATCCGTCTCCGCAAAAGGGATCCAATCCTGATGGCCCAATTTTCTAAATGTTTCCTGAACTTTCATCTGGTTTAATTTTAGGGGTTGAAAGTACATTTTTCTCTTCTGACGTTCTCTCGATTTCATTTCTCTCCTTCTTTTAGTGGCTTTAATCTTCACTGCTTCCTCTGCTATGGCGTCTTTTTTTCAGGCTCTTGGGCATTTTAAGTGCAGCCACTTCCTGGTGAACATGACTTCATGTATACCATTGGGCCTCTACTTGTCACAGGAGCTGCTCCAATCCCATCTTCAAATTCACTGCGTAATGTAACGTTCCCACTTTACAAGGCTGAATGATTGTAATTATTCTTTATTCTTTGTTGACGACAAATGACATGACAAAAGCGTCGATGTATAAGCCTCAAGCACGGCCGCCGTGAAGGAAAACAGCCTTCACAAAAACACAGTTAACTTAACAGACCTAAAAGAAACCATTTCTATATTTGTACACAGGTTCACACAAGAGTAATGGAGTGCTTTTAGATACACTTGCGTACAAAGACACTATACTCAAACAACACATTTTATAAGGAAAGGAATTTTTCTTTTATTTGCTAAAGACAAATATATACACAAACATATAAGTACACACTAAAGTAGAAAGTGCCTATAGACACTGCTGCACCCTTACATACAATCATACAGAGGTGAAGGGTATAAGGGTATGTTTAAGCTTTAGTTATTATCCATATAGACATGGAAAAACGCTAGACACCCAACACAAATGGCTGTCTCTTTCTAGAGATTTAGAGGCTCGGTAAAAGGTCTTTTTATCTTGTGCACACAGATGGTGTACCTCCCAGGTCTGACACTTCAAACACACTCAATCTGTCTCCAGGCCATGGAGTACTGGAGACTGATAATGATGAAGGGGCTGTTGCTTCACTGTCCATGTGCTCTTCGACAATATGATTGTCGATGCCGCGGTTGCGCTTATTGTTGCTGCTTTTGTTGTTGTTACTGTCGCTGCTGCTGTTGCTGAAGTTCTATGTCCCAGTTATCAGTATTACTAATTCTTGAGTTGATATTGATGCCCTTGGTATCGGCTTCACCGAACAGACGTGTCGTAACTTTGGAAGGTTTTCTCTTTTCCAAATCTTTTATTCTTGATCACTTTCCGAATGTTGAGAGGACTAGTCTATTTGCCATTTGCTCTGAGGTCCTCTGCAACCACTGAGGGTCTGGATGGAGTTCATTGACTTCATCTATGAGGCGACTGGCATATTCTAGGTGCACTGCGTAACAGGAACACAATGTATCGAATGAAAACAATTTACAAAAATGAAGTATACGAGTTTCAAAACTATCACAATGAATATAACGTAATAATGACATGATGAATTATATATAAAATAAATATGTAGCACCTAATAATGATTTGTCTTACACACTATTACAATTCAATAGACGTAACTAGACTCTCGTGAACATGTGAAAGAAACGCCCATGCATCACATGATATGAAACCACCATACTGTGCATATGTAAGATATTATAAAAATAAGCACGGTTCATATAAACAGTTCGGAATTCAAGTCCATAAACGAATTTATACTGCCGCAAACAACGGTGACACACTACCAGCTAATATGCAACACTGCCAGTTACGCTGCTACATTTAACAGTCACTCTGGACGCTGAGTAGGTTATGCTACCACATTACCAACTGTATGCTTCAATTCAGTCTTAATCGCACAGCCAATCTTTCAAAAGACACTTGCCTTGCAACTACATATCCGAATAATACAAACGATCCATCAGTTGTTTGATTTTATTTAGACGGTTGTTAAATCCAAACATTGCGAGGATGTTCAAATTTTGTCTATTCTGTGTCAGGTTTCAATATCGCGGAAGCACTCAGATGTGTGCTCTTTGCTTCTTTTCCGTACGTCAAGAGATTTTCCAGGTACGCTACGTAAGGGTATGTATCCATGTTGCTGCTGAATAGTTTGTTATTCAATTAATTACAAATCTGCTTCGCTGAAGAATTAATACGTGAAATCGCTGAATGGAGCTAGTCTGTCATCGGTACCTGGATTGGTGTTGTCTACTTTGAAAACTTCAACTTTCAGATACAAGTGACTTTCAGATCGATGTAATCTTTGGTCTGTTCTACGATTTCAAATTTGATAGGGGCTGAGGTAGTCAAAGACGACACCGGATGAAATTATACCCATTGGGATTCATGCCTCATTATCTTATTGGGTGGAATAGCAAACATATTAAGTTCCGCCTTGGAACATTGGCAAGAATTTCGATGCATCATTTTTTTTTCTGTTAGTTATCAAACAAGTCCAATTCTCTGCCCACTCTTCTTCTTTTCTTATTCTTATTGTTTAGGAGATCGGAGAGGTTAGATGTCATTTTCAACCTGATCTTTACTGTGGCGTAACAAGATGAAGTAATGCTCTTGTTAGAGGTGTGTAGCGAATTTATAGGGGCGTCTCGGCGATCCAGAAGATCTTTTCCACTTTGACCTAGCACAATTTGCCTGCTCTTATAAAGGCTTCTTTGGAACTTTGTTGATGAGAATATTTTGAAGAAATTATTTTCCTTTCGTAAAGCGACATCTTTTAAAGTATTAAATCCTCGAGTGGCTATCGGTTTTAAGATTTGTGCTACCGTATGAAAATCTGACTTTAACATATCTTCTAAATCGTGTCCTCGGTATTGGGCGACCCCTTGGCATACAGGATACATTGGTTACAATTTACCAGAGAGGCGTTTTCGAAACTGAAGTTTCACTGTGACTTTTCCTTTCATGCATTGAATATTTTGTCCAAGAACTTCTTTCATTCTTATTTTGACACTGAAAAAATATGACTACTGACAGGAAGATAATGATACGTATTTACAGCTTTCTCGTAACAGGCGATGGTAGTATCCACTTGGAAAAAGAACTCTCAGTAACAGAAGGGCTGTTTCCCACACGTTGTATTCCACCACATTGGACTACACAAACATCAGAATTCATTATTTCGTTCATTTTGATAGGGTTGGGAAAATACTTGTAGAACCATTCGTTGTTGTTAATGTCATTTGAACGCGGTGCTATATTTGTGTTTCTACACAGAATAGCAAACAAAGTAGGAGAAAATGTAACGGATAGCATTTTGCCATTCAAAACATTAAATTTGATACGATAGGAAATGGCACGATACTAAATCTGCACTCATTTTGTGAGCTTTGGCCAAGGCGTTCCCAAACCGATTGTAAAAATTAGCAGCCATCGTTTCTACGAGATGAACACTGAAATAATAGCCTATGTGCATTCTGATGGAATAGATGTCCAATCGAGGATTGCCTTGCGATGGTTATTTGGTTTAGTAAAAGCCAGGATAATTTTTATCCATGTGTTCGTGACTTTGTTCCTTGAGCATTTCGACGATAAAAGTAGTCTGATTTCTACTAACCTTTCGAACTTAAGTGGAATGAATGATTTCAAAAACACTTAGTTACCAATGAACTTCGTAATCAAATTATATGGTTAGATGTAATTTTGCCGGGAAACAACTAAAGGTGTACTTGAGAAACACATCCACAGAGCTGTCATTCAGGTAAAGTTAAATAAAACCGGTTATTCATAGTTCGTTGGTTCTGGTTTCCGAAGTCACTCGATGTCAAAGGAAATAATTTTACAAATGTTTCAAAAAGGGCTGTTGCTGCTGTTCTTGTGACTGACGTTGATAACAAGACTACAGCTGTTACTGCCCGTAGGAATTATTGGTGT
This sequence comes from Megalonaias nervosa, assembly GCA_016617855.1. Classification (NCBI taxonomy): domain Eukaryota; kingdom Metazoa; phylum Mollusca; class Bivalvia; order Unionida; family Unionidae; genus Megalonaias; species Megalonaias nervosa. The sequence goes on from JAECUM010034761.1 coordinate 15,842, forward strand.
TACGTATCGGCTCGTTTAAAGGAACAAAAAGAAAAGAGCGAAGACAACAAGCTTTGTAAGTTTTAACAAAAATAATTTATTTCCCTAGAAAACACGGTGAAAAGGTGAAAATATGAAATAGGACTTACGATTTGAAAAGAAAATCCAAACGTTTGTCCTAGAATTGAGAAAATATATAAGTCCCATCAATAACAGTTCTAACCGAATCTGGTTTGAATCTCAATTCCGTTCCAAGATGGTGGACGATGACGTCATATGAAGTCTTTACACAAATGTCCAGAATTTTCACTCTAAAACACAATTTGTACTGTTCTGTTCCAATTTAGAATCAATTTCACTAAATGTCTTTGTCCAAAGCCACTTGTGTAGTTCTCTAGGTAAAATAATTATTGTTTAAAAAATAGATGAACTCTTGGTGACATCTATAACAATATACATCTCGCTCTACAGACGTACAAATGAACAACTGTTTCTAGCACCAGAAAAAGTATACCTTCTTCTCAAGGTATATGAACGAATGTACAAGGTGTTAAAATATGACTCTGACTGACTATTTCACAGATACCTGAGTATTTAAACTGAACTAAAACGTCATTTCATGCACACGCACGAAGAATGCACGGTGATTTCAACATCTCACCATCGCAGTACAGGATGTAAACACATACAATTAGAAATGACCTCGGCCACAGCCAATCGTTTATGCCGGCAGTTTATCCACCCGGCAATCTAAAAAAAAAAACTTACGAAAGCCGAGAGTCATATTTACGTTCTAAATAAACACGATGTTTCTTTCAAAATATCAGACCCTGTGAACATAATCATCTTCATAATAATACACAATAATACAAAAATGAAATAAAAAGAATTCAAATTTTAACACACAAGTAATTAAACTACATGGTCGTAACATTGGTGACAAGAAAACTAATACAGCGGCTAAGTAAAATTGATCGAAATTGTTTGGTTCTTTGTTACAAGCTCAAATTTGCAATCGTAGCTCCGATGACACAACACACCAACAGGATATGTCAGAAACGACGATTTAAGATTTTTGGCACACGTTTATGGATCACACCAATTGATGTTGTTTTGTAGTTCTTAAAAAGACGAACTCTGAGAAGGAGGGGTGTTGAACGGCACGATGGTTTAAGCTCTGAGAAGGAGAGGTAGCTAGGGTGTTTAACGGCATGGTGGTTTGTTTTTTCTTTTTATTGTTGATGACATGCGAAGACGCAATCTAACAGTCAGAACTAGGTGAATATCCTTTCCAATGTACCTTAACTTGGAGTCGGCTTTTCCATTCTTTTCTTCGAACGAGAATACTTTCGATATCTTACACGTCGTGATCTTTTTCGGTCGCTAAGGCAAGTAAAAGGTTCTTTTAACACTTCGCCGTTCATATCTTCCAATGTATTGAGGGGATGATCACGGCCACGAACTTGATCAGTGACACGAACTAGTTCGGTTGTCCAGTTAAGTAAGCAACCTTTTTCATGGTTGCGCTTGGTTTTTCCAATGCGAATCAAATCTCCCTTCTTTAACATTGCTTATTTCTTTGGAGAGGAAGGTGGCATACCAAACAAGCGATTAAACCCTATAACTTTGTATTGTGGGTCAATTCTTCTGGTGCACATCCGATGCTTCGATGGTACAATAGTAGTAAAGGATACCCAGGTTTCTAGCCCAGCCCACCCAAACCACACCCACCTCCCTCCCCACCCCCTCCATCCCCCAAACCTAGGTATCCTTTACTACTACCCTCTTACTCCCACCCCTTTACTACCCCCCCTCTACACATAAACTTTAACTACGTTACCTAATAAGGTATATATATAGCACTTGTTTACCTAATAAGGAAGCCAGGTACACAGGTAACTTATCGAGCATAACAGTAGAAGATATAGCCACTTGTTTACCTAATAAGGAAGTCAAATACATAGGTAATATATCAAGAATAACTATTGCATGAGTAACAGACATTGTGTAATTTTTCAGTACGTAATGAGCATGCGTAGAATATTCTCGAACTAGACTGAGTGCAAGCATATAAAAGGCAAAACGCGCTTTATAAATCAGTCTGCAGGATTTTGACCAGTACGAAAGATCATGCGGAAATTATTACACTTGAACGAAAACGCATAGCGTTCGGGCGGATATTCACAAAGCGAGAAAGGTAAGTGATATTATTATTAAGTTTAGATAATATTTTATGTTATATCATACTTGTTTTGATAATCTTTTTCATACTTATTAACCCTTATTGGTAGAATATCTGTTAACATACTGTCAATAGTACGAAACTCGCGTATTAAATCGTCCATATCATATTTTATACCCCGCAAATAAGATCGTATCTGATCAAGTAATTTTTTATAGGTGATACTAGCCGTTCGACAACTATTTTTTTTAATCGTGAGTTTAGGTTCTATCTTTTTGCATGCAGTTTCAAGAGAAACACCAATACCTGATAATATTAGCAAAAATGGGTTTAATGATGCACCACTTGAAATTATACCAGATCCGGTCAATAACAACGGTAAATATGATATTACTCGAAGTATTTTGGTATAATATTTGTAACATTTTTTTTTTTTTTTTAGTTTTTTATGATAAAATTTGTAATATTGCATTAGAGCATCCACATCTTGTTTTGGAATTTCTTTTGAAATGTGATTGAAATCAAATATATATTTTTTCATTATATAATATTAATTTACAAAAAATATTGGTTCTGGTTTGATTAAGTAATTAATTACTATGTTTTATCTATAAATACCAGTGACTTCTGCGGTATATTTGATAGTTTTATTTTGTGGTGTCCACATTGATGATCCTGATGCTACTGTGTATACAATATTTTCAATCGAATTATGGGGGATTGTATATTGATTTATTTTCTTATTAATTTCACTAATATCATTTTCTAAACTCTATTTTTCTGTATATATATTATTAAGTTTTGCTTCTATATCAATTAATTTTTTATTAATATCATTAAGTTTTATATCAACATTTGATGGGCTTCCAAAAAATTCATTTTTAAGTGTGTTTATGTTTCTACGAAAACTTAAAAACATGTTCACGTGATTAAGAAATTCATTTTTGAGTGCTGTTATTTCATTACTGATTAGAACTTCCTTATCATCGACGTATTTTTTATTAACTGCATCAAAATCCGTCTCTGGTCTTCTGAGATTAGTAATGCCATTATTATTCATGTTGAGAAATGCATGCATTATGCCACCGTTGACCAATACGTACTTATATTCTTGATCGTCGACATATTTCTTTGTTGCGGCGTCATTGTCCTCAGTTGGGTTTCCAAGGTATGTAATCTTGTTCTGGTTCATAATAATGCTACCAGTAAATGAATCACCAGCTTTTTTGACATAATCATTAATCGAGTTACCGGAATCTTGTATCTTACCTTGATTTGTAAAAGTAACAATATTATCAACAACCGCAGCAGGAATTCGTAGAAGTACATCTGGTAGTTGTATATTACTTGTCTTTAATCGTCCTTGTTTATCCTGGAAAATAACAACTTCATTTGGATCTACGCTTGTGAGATTTAATAAATTATCAATTTCATTTCTTAGCTGATCAATAGTTGCGTACTTAGATAAATTAACTTGATAACCTTCAGTCAATAAATCTCCTCTTAATGTTCCAAATTTTGTATAATAGCTCATTATTTATTGTTTTACATAAAATTGTTAACATTATTTAGTTTAATATTACATAAAATTATATAACAACGATGGCGTCGATATTAAACTTTGATACCAAGCGGTTGGTGAAACATAAACATAACAATGAACTTCCAGATTGTCATTATCTTATTATTGGGCGAACTGGATCAGGAAAAACAAATTTGCTTATGAACTTACTTCTCAATGATAATTTTAACTACGATCGAGTTTATATTTACACAATTAATCCACAGCAAGATAAGTACGAGCAACTAAGCAAATATAATGACAAACTTCGTGATGATCTTAATGCTGGTGAAGATTTTTTTGTGATCAGACAGCCAGAAGATCTTATTCCAGTTAATCAACTTGATGCATCTGAAGATAAGATAATAGTTTTTGATGATATTCCGCTAAATAATACGGAGATAAATAAAATAAGATCATATTTTTCACTGTCGCGAAATAAAAAGTGTAATTCTATTTATTTAGCTCAAGGTTTTTATAATGTTGACAGATTTATTCAGCGAAATACCGGTTGTTTTATATTATTTCCGGGATTGGACAATGTTGACGTCAGAAATATTGCGAACGAACAATGCGGTGACGTAACAAAAGATAAATTTATCGAACTTTATCATAAAGCTACAAAAGATAAATATAACTTCTTCTTATTTGATAAACTTACATATGATCCAACTAAAATGTTTCGCTGTTGTATTGACACTTACTTACAGTAAGGCGTTTCAATTTTATAAAATTTACATATATAATAATTATGGACAAACGAGCGCAATATAGAAAACATATAGAAGATCTGAAAAAACTTGCTCAATCTCAAGCAGCATTTAAGCAGCGAGTACAACAAGCACGACGTGGACAAATAACTGCTGAAGAAACAACAGCTACGATTCTCAAACCAGTTACTGAAGCAATTCTTGGGAAACAACCTGAAACTAAACAACTATCAGAAGAAGAACTCAAGCAACTACAAGAAAAAGGTTTGGTTGGATTAGTTAAAGAACAACAAGAAGCAGCTGCTGTAAAAATTATTGCTAGATCTGATGAGGAAAAAAGAAAGTTAGCTGAGGCACTTGTAAAACATATTGCTGATCCCACCGTTAAGCAAGCTGAACTAAACCAGCTGATCAATAATCCGATTTTATTTGAAAGAAGATTAGCAGAACTAACTTCACATGAAATTAGAAATATTTTAAGTGAAATATCAGAAAAAATAGAGGATATTGAAAAAGAGCAAGAAAGAGTTGGCGAGTTAACAGTAAAGTTTATGGAAATTGGAGAACAAAGACAATTTTTTAGAAAACAAGCAAATAATAAAATAACAGATGAGGAATATAATAATTTTTTAAAAGATATTGATATAAAAGATAATGTAAAATATATTTATATAAAAACTTGGCCAGAAGAAAAATACAACAAACTTAATGATATATTAAATAAAATAATAACAGACAGTAATAATGCTAACAAAGAATTAGATGAAGCCATAACAAAAGACGATATGGCTCCAATCCTTAATAGAATTAGGAAGGGTGTTATCGCTAATACCTTTAAAATGGCAGCAGAAGATTATAGAAAAAGAGAATATGGAAAAGGGTGGAATTTTTACAGAAAATTAAAATCAGTCGATGATAATCGATTTAAAAATAAAAAATCTGTATTATCAAAAACTGGAGAAGGTGTAAAAATATTTACATCAACTACTGAAATGATAGGTAGATTAATGCTATTAATATCATCAAAAGAAGCCGGTAATGTTAGTGCTGAAATCGATAATGAAATTGTTGATATACTTGATCATTTAAGATCAGAAAATTTATTAACATCTGACGAGTATGAAACTTTACACCGCGACTTAATCTAGGTGATTTAAGTTTATAAAAATATAATAAATAACAATGTCAACAACACTATTGCTAGACTCGAGTCAAACGACAGAAAATAGCGCAAACTTTTCAGTAAATTACAATCCGCCAATACAACTAGATCCTTCTAAACAATATGAGATTGGATTAATTTCCTGCACTTGCTGTAATTCCATAGCTAACGTGAAAACTGATGTTAATGATGAAATTTCATTTATTCCGGTTACAACATCTCCAATATCTATAACAAGAAGATTAAAAATTCCACAAGGAGCTTATAACATTTCTGATCTAAACATAGCTATAAAAGAAATAATAACAAAAGCTGGTGGTGTGGCTGATAATTTCGAGTTGGCAGCGAATTATAACACGTTACGAGCTAGGATGACACTGAGAAATATAATTATCGGTTTTGAACCAAGAGAAAAAAGTATTTCACAACTGTTAGGATTCACTGGTAAAGTTTATAGTGCTTTTGATAAGGCTATTACATATGACGGTGAACTGCCAGTAAATATAACAGAAGTAAACACAATACTTGTTAATTGTTCTATTGCATCTGGATCTTACACATCAAAAGGTAGTAAGGGACAAACAATTTACAGTTTCTCACCAGAAGTTCCGCCGGGATCTCTTATGCAAATTAATCCGATGCATATTATCTATTATCCGCTTATAGTTGAGAATCAAATCACAAACATCACAATGCAATTAACAGACCAGTCGGGGAGACAAATAGACGTGAACAACGAAATCGTTACATATTATTTAAAACTACGCGTTGCATA
>JAECUM010034762.1:0-25585 GCA_016617855.1 Megalonaias nervosa
TTTTTTTTTTTTTTTTTTTTTTTTCAGTATCTTTGCAGGACCTTGACTTTAACACAATCCAGCATAAGTTGCTTTTATTATGGTTTCATGTCTCTATGACCAGTCATAGGGGACATTACATCGCAGTCAAGATCATTTAGTATGAATGTATTTTCCGCATGTTAATTAATGTTTACAATGACTGATGGAGACTATTATAAGTTTTGCAGATTTTCATGGAAGCAAGTTACGTAATTGGTGGCTTCATTCTTATAATTCCAGATAAAATCTACTGGATGCTCGTATATTTCTAAATTTTAACTAACTTAAGCGTCAATTTGGTAATACAAACGTAAACTGACTAATTTTATACTGTGTTGTATGTTTTTCGTTGATGTTATAGTTGTACTCTTCGGTAATGGTATAGCTATCATTCATATTGTATAAATATTTCAATTTTAATTTTTCTTTAAAGGACAGAACTTTCAGTGTTACCACTTTGCGTATGATCTCTCTGAGAGTTCATAGCAATGCGATATGCTTAGGTAACACGTGACTTCATATCGATGACGTAATAATGCAATAGTTACAATTTCAAACTGGGCAGTACAGCTTTGAATTGATATTAGCGAACGACCTTAAGTTAATAATAAACCAAAAAAGAAAGGCAAATGATCCCTAATTTCATAGTAATTTAATAAATGTGTATACATTTCTGCCTATCAAATGAAGTCATTTGAAACAAATGAAATTGATTTTACATTCATAGCAGCCATCTGTCTTACCATTTTATAACTTTTTACTTTAAAAAAGTCAAAAGTACCGATGGAATGAAAATCGTGATGTATGACAAATCTACCTAACATCAATAATTTATGGAGGTGTGACCATATTGCTATGGTACATCGATATAGTCATTTTCATAAATTGACTAGAAGTAGTTCACATTGTACTTCAATTGGATACATTTAGTTTTCTTGTTTATCAAGAGTTAGTCAGCAAGAAAATATCGATTATGCCGAGATTTGGCAATAGTGACCCAGTTATTCGACTCACTGTTACTTGAAAATTCAGCTTATTGTCAAGCCCGCTTCGGGATTGCTATTTCAACATAATTGCTTATCTTCTGTTGACGAATACAAAATGTTTAGGTTCGGGCTGGTTGCCAGTTGCAAAAGATCAAATCTTTGTTGCAAATAAAATGTATTTTATTTACAGGGCCGCATTAGGGTTGCAGTATGAAAAATGTTTGTCTTCTATTTTTGAAAAGCCTATTTATACATATATTTTGGTTCCCAGTTACTAAATTTCAGCAAATATGTAATCTCTGTACTTTTGCAGAATTATTTTACATCACTTTCCCTGAGAGTTTTTGCCCAATTCATTGATTTAAAAATTACCCCTTTTTATCAAAGCGGCAAGAACGGAGCTACCAATTTGTGTGAATGAATTGTTCAAGTTTTTGAAATATATATATATATATATATATATATATATATATATATATATATATATATATATATATATATATATATATATATATATATATATATATATAAGTTCACTATTTTCCAATTACATCATTACAGCAAGACAGATTGTGCTATGAAGTTCATTAGTTTTACTGGAGATAAGTAAATATCCCTGAGCTTGCAAGGCAAACAGTTATCTTTAATGAGTACTCATCAAAATATGAAAGGCTGAGTTTGTAGTAGTCCTTGAAGTACACTGGGTCATTTGAACGATTAAATTCAATCAATAAACCTGTTCTCAACATCTGAACAGGATACACGTGTAGGAAAAGAGAATGGGAATAATTTTCCACTTGGTTATGGATGGTTTTAGTACTCAGTTCAGTCTCTTGTACAGTCCCTAATTGTACATTGTACACTCTCTGACTGTATGAAGTTAACAGTTATATAATATTTAATATTTGAAAGTCACCCCAGACATAGTCCGCAGGCATGTAGACGGATTGCCTATCTAGCACTAGTCAGATTCGTGTTAGAATATGGCTGTGTTGTCTGGGATTTGTACTACATTAAGAATGTTGATAGAATCGAGAAGGTTCAAAAACAGGCAGCAAGATTTATATCTGGTGACTACAAAACCAGAGAAGGAGGATGCCTCACCAAATTGTTAACTGACCTGGGTCTATCAACACTCCAAGACAGGCGTAGTAGGATTCAACTGACCTGGGTCTATCAACACTCCAAGACAGGCGTAGTGGGATTCAACTGACCTGGGTCTATCAGCACTCCAAGACAGGCGTAGTGGGATTCAACTGACCTGGGTCTATCAACACTCCAAGACAGGCGTAGTGGGATTCAACTGACCTGGGTCTATCAACACTCCAAGACAGGCGTAGTAGGATTCAACTGACCTGGGTCTACCAACACTGCAAGACAGGCGTAGTAGGATTCATTTGACCTGGGTCTATCAACACTCCAAGACAGGCGTGGTAGGATTCAACTGACCTGGGTCTATCAACACTCCAAGACAGGCGTAGTAGGATTCAACTGACCTGGGTCTACCAACACTTCAAGACAGGCGTAGTAGGATTCAACTGACCTGGGTCTATCAACACTCCAAGACAGGCGTAGTAGGATTCAACTGACCTGGGTCTACCAACACTGCAAGACAGGCGTAGTAGGATTCATTTGACCTGGGTCTATCAACACTCCAAGACAGGCGTGGTAGGATTCAACTGACCTGGGTCTATCAACACTCCAAGACAGGCGTAGTAGGATTCAACTGACCTGGGTCTACCAACACTTCAAGACAGGCGTAGTAGGATTCAACTGACCTGGGTCTATCAACACTCCAAGACAGGCGTAGTAGGATTCAACTGACCTCGGTCTACCAACACTTCAAGACAGGCGTAGTAGGATTCAACTGACCTGGGTCTACCAACACTTCAAGACAGGCGTAGTAGGATTCATTTGACCTCGGTCTACCAACACTCCAAGACAGGCGTAGTAGGATTCAACTGACCTCGGTCTACCAACACTCCAAGACAGGCGTAGTAGGATTCAACTGACCTGGGTCTACTAGTAACACTCCAAGACAGGCGTAGTAGGATTCAACTGACCTGGGTCTATCGACACTCCAAGACAGGCGTAGTAGGATTCATTTGACCTTTGTCTACCAACACTCCAAGACAGGCGTAGTAGGATTCAACTGACCTGGGTCTATCGACACTCCAAGACAGGCGAAGTAGGATTCATTTGACCTGGGTCTATCGACACTCCAAGACAGGCGTAGTAGGATTCATTTGACCTGGGTCTACCAACACTCTAAGACAGGCGTAGTAGGATTCAACTGACCTGGGTCTACTAATAACACTCCAAGACAGGCGTAGTAGGATTCAACTGACCTGGGTCTATCGACACTCCAAGACAGGCGTAGTAGGATTCATTTGACCTGGGTCTACCAACACTCCAAGACAGGCGTAGTAGGATTCATTTGACCTGGGTCTATCGACACTCCAAGACAGGCGTAGTAGGATTCATTTGACTTGGGTCTCTCAATACTCCAAGACAGGCGTAGTAGGATTCATTTGACCTGGGTCTACCAACACTCCAAGACAGGCGTAGTAGGATTCAACTGACCTGGGTCTACCAACACTCCAAGACAGGCGTAGTAGGATTCATTTGACCTGGGTCTATCGACACTCCAAGACAGGCGTAGTGGGATTCATTTGACATATCTCTATAAAGTAGTAGAGGGGTTAGTATCGGCTCTCTCATCAGATATATTTTTAAATCCATTAAGACAAATAAACGTCAGATAAAAGCCAAATCTTTTCCAAATTTTGAAAGTATAAACATTATAGAAAAATTAGTAACAAATAATAGTAGATGTTTTGTAGTTGAGCAATGTAGAACAGAGGAATATAGATATTCTCTATTCGTAAAAACAATTGTGGGCTGGAATCATCTGAGTGACAGTATTGTGTACGAGCAATCATTGGAGTGCTTCAAGACAGCTCTTGAACAATACACCTAGCTTTCTAGTTGGCTCTCTCTTCCGGTGCAAATTTATGCCGTAACTGGCCCTGCACTTTTCACATTCAGTTTTATGCCGTAACTGGCCTTGCACTGTACACGTTCAGTTCAGTTTTATGCCGTAACTGGCCCTGCACTGTACACATTCAGTTTTATGATGTAACTGGCCCTGCACTGTACACATTCAGTTTTATGCCGTAACTGGGCCTGCACTGTATACATTCCGATTCAGATTCAGTGTTTGACGTACCTTGGATCATTTAATCGATACAATAAAATCAATAAACTTGTTTTCTTCATTATACTAAGCATCAATTACAGGAAAACTTAGTAGGGGATGATTGTTGCCCCTAGAGATATACTAAATATAAATACATAATCAGATTTTTCAGGAAGATAAAATCACACGGTCCAAGCTACCCCTGGCATTTATAGAACGTAACAAATATTAGACTGATTTGATCATGGGATATATTTCTCCAGCGATTATTGTGTGTTTTATCCTTAGTTATGCAACATCACTATGCTGCAATGCACGATTTTGACATTTATATGCATTTTCACTGTATTATTATCAGCAATTTTACTGTGTAAGTAGTAATAGGGGACGATATGGGGCAGATGAGGTCAAAGAAGGAAAAACAGCCTGGGACGATATGGGGCACAAATTTTTTTCCGAAAAAATGGCACACCCTGGGACGATATGGCGCATATGGGAATTTAACATGGGGAATATGTGGTTTGTATAGCTTCAATAGGAATGGAACAGGTAGGGTGACGTCACGGTACTGGACACTTGCAACAATGTAGCAAGTGGCTGACCTGAACACGCGCAGCTACTCTAGGTAGGGACAAACACAATAGAGAGACAGAGACATAGATAAACACATAGATATCACATATATAGGCAAGAAAGAATAAATCTTTTCTAGGCAGTGGAATGGCCCTGAAAAGGGCCTTTGGTTTTATGTTAACACCAGTTCGTTAACATAGAGGGCATCTCACTGATCTTCTTTTTCTCAAACTTCGTCTAACCTCTGGTCCATAAATGAGGACTCAATTCAGACAGCCTTGCCTCTCCACATAGATCCTTCGTTTACAAAGGGCTGTATCAGGGATCTGAGTAATTGCCCATGATGATCTCACATACATGGGATAGTCCGGATTGAACAGCATCGACGATAGGAGGGTAGACGATTCTACGTTAGTCCACATCTTGTGACGAGAACAGGTGAAGGGAAGGAAGTGAACCGCGTTTATTTATAGTGGAAGACCGGATCGAAACGGATTGAGATTGTTCACCAATCCCAACACGCGTTACAAAATTCAGTCACTTCGCGGAATCTGTCTTCCAATCCGAAGAGAGCTACCTGTGACGTCACATTCCCTATATAGGTGCGTTAGCGTCTGTGCGCAGTGAATCGATGCGACATTGTGTTGTGAAACATGACTGAAACTAAGAAGACGATGAATTGGGGTGCACCAGCTGTGGAGGCGAAAAGCGATGGCATAGCAGTGGCAACCAAAGTTAACACAGCCTTACTTCCAGAAGAGACCGATTTCAACTGGGATTTAGTAGATTTTCTCTCTTCGCAAGAATTTGTTCCGGTACCAGTACCTTCGCCACCTTCTCCTTCCTTACCACACGTCGAGGATTTTAAACAGAGACAGAAAGAAGAATTGGAGAAATTTTTACAACAGCAGAAAGAAGCAGAACAAGCATTTCTCCTTGAACAGCAACAGCGAGAAGAAGAAGAGGCAAGAAGGAAACGACAGGAAGAAGAAGCAGAGAAGAAACATGGTCTAGGAGAGAAGGAGAACAGTGAACCTCAAACGGTAACGGTACTCTTGGACATTTTGGCAGAGTTAAGACGTCTGAAACAAATGTATCTTTATTACGACCCAAGAGAAAAAGACCTTCCCGAGCCAAACAGTCCAACCCGGTTAGTACACCTGAGATACCACCCCCAGTGATTTCTAATAAATCATCGACAGGAGCAAGTCCAGAAGTAGGCCTTGGCCGTGGTAAAGGCTTAAGGCAGTTAAAACTGATTGCTTCTCGTTCCTGAGTTTGTTTTTGTTTTAAAAACCAACAACCCCCCCCCAAACAAGCACCCAAAGGCCCTTTTCAGGGCAACTCACTTCTTTCAGAAAGAGATAATATTCATTTTGCCAAAATCAATTAAAACTCAAAATCCCTTTTATTTTATTTTAACCCTGTGATTTATGTGTGTGAGTGCGTGAGTGTAGGTCCTTATTATTGTAAACAATCAAAACCAAGAGACACTTACGTTTTTCAGTCTGGTCTATTCTGGTACTAATTTTACAATCCAATTCACAACATAACACAACACTTTTTTAAAAAGTTCATAGATTTCTTCTTTGTCTTTTCTTCTTTCACTCTCTCTGGTTTTTGAATTTCTTCACTTTCACAGTTTTTTCTCCTCTCCTTCCTGACTTTTTTCTCGTCTCCTTTTCGTTTCTGTCTTCTCATTCTGGACGTGTCGGGGTTCTTCCTTTGCCGAGGGCACCTCTTCCTCCTCCTGCTCCTGTTGTTTCTTAGGGCAGTTTGAAGACCAATGTCCTTTCTCTTGACATTGATAACAAGTATCTTGACTTTTGTCTCTTTTGACACTGGTCTTGTTTTTTTGACGGTCTGGACATTCTGTAACCCAATGCCCTTTCTTCTGACAGATATAGCAAGTATCTTGACTTTTATCTCGAAAGGAGTGGGAGTAGTCCGTCGGCTTGTTTGAAGAAAACTTTCGTATGACACCTCGCAAAGCTCTAATCAGAAGTTCGATCTGTGTGGGTTCTTCCATCGTGCTGGTCGGCTTGAGAGCGAAATGAATACTGAGAGGGAAGGCACCAGCCTTTTATATATACACTGAGCCTGACATGGATATATAGGGGTCTATGGCGTTTCAAATGTAGTCATTTGACTTTGTGCAGTCAAGATAAAACGATCGAATCATTTCGTAAAGAAAGGAGAAGAAAGTAAGAGGCAGAAACGTGACCTATCGTCTCGCACAGTAGCTGATGTCTTGGCTCAGATTCATGTCAGCGATGTTGAAGATGAGATGAGTGAGCCAGAATCCAGACCCAGAGAGTCTACACCAAGTCAAAGTCCATCACCACCAGTAAACCCTGAAAAGTATTACCACATCCGAGAGACGGACAAACGCTCCTCTAGAAAATTTAGAACCACGGCCTACACGTACACGGTGAAATTTAAAGATTTCAAGTCAGACGTACCGCTGGAGAAAGCAGAAGGGTTCATCACCGATGTGTGGGAATATTTGTTGACCACACTGAAACAGCAATGTGAAGTCAAAGAAGACGATCGCTTGAGACGTTCCATTCATCACGACAGTTTGAAGTCCCCGTTTGGATCGAGTTTAGCAGCCCGGCAGAATTGATATCTTCCAAAGTCATGGACAAGATTCAACACGTGCAACAATCCAAAGATAAGTTTCACATCAACGACGGAAAAGCGACACTGTTCATGACCCACGTGTCTCTTCCCCAAGGGACAGGACAGCGCAAAAAGGTGTTATTGGTAGGCGACCTTCGCAGCACCATAAAGAGCCTCGTTCAAATTAACAACACTCAAGACCAGATGTGCTTAACCCGTGCCATCGTGGTGGGACGAACGTATATCGACAAGAACGATAAGGCAGAATGGAAAAGAGCCTGGCAAACTATTGGAAAATCTAGCCGAACCAAACAACAAAGAGAAGCAGAACTGCTGTTACAGCAAGCGTGGATATCCAAAGACACCGCTTGTGGCATTCCTGAAATGCAAAAAATGCTACACCTTGAAAGTGCACACTCAAGAAGTGCGCGGACCTCTGTTGTTTCGAGGCAAAGATTTCAAAGACGGAAAATACATTCACGTCTATCATCACGATGAACATTTCGTTGCCATTACCAGTATCACTGCATTCCTGGAATACGGTTATTACTGTGAGAAATGTGACTATTGTTATAACAATCGAGAGCAACACAAGCATTGCAGATCGAAATGTAAGGGATGTTTGGCATCTAAGCCCTCTCTGAACGAAGGACAAGAACGAGTGCATTGCCTAGCTTGTCAGCGCACGTTTGTCAGCCCTGTCTGTTGCCAAAAACATCTAAAGACGCAAGGTTCACAGCAGAAATGTGCTTGTCAACTCCTGAGATTGTGCCCTACTTGTGGACAAGGCATACGTACCAACAGTGCCAAGCTGCACGTATGTTCAGGAAAGAAGCGATGTCACATTTGTCGCCAAATCGTGGACTTGGAACACGAATGCTACATTCAAAAATATCATTCCAAACATGAAGAAGAAGAAGATAATAACCAGAAGAAAGGGAATTTCATCTTTTTCGATTTCGAATGCACGCAAGAGACTGGCATTCACATTCCGAATTTCTGTGCGGCTCACCGAGCGTGAGAGAAGTGCATCCAAGAGCCTATCTTTACTCATTGCCCTCACTGTAGCAAGATTCCTGGAGAAAGTGAAAAAATCTTTCGGGGACCGAACACATTGGCCGATTTCGCCCAATGGATCTTAGACCCCATCGACGAGACGTGGAGTCGAGAAGACATCGAACGTTACGGAGATTTTCATCGCTATGCCACGGTGATGGCTCACAATTTATCGGGATACGATGGACAGTTTCTTTTGAGATACTATACGGAACAAAGTACCGAACGTCCTAAAGTGACTTTGAATGGAGCGAAAATCATTTCTATGCAAGTGGGACAAGTGCAGTTTAAAGATTCGATTGGTTACTTGGCCATGCCTTTGAGTCGCATGCCTAAAACGTTTAAAGTCTATTTTCCACACTTTTTCAATACCGAAGCCAATCAACACACCGTCCTGCCCCATTTGCCTGAGGCTCACTACTACAACCCTGACAACATGCGTACTGAACAACGAGAAGCTTTCTACGCTTGGTACAACACTCACGCCTAGGACCCCTTCGACTCTCCGGAAGAAATGTTAAAATATTGTCGTTCCAACGTAGACATTTTACGACGTTGCTTTGGAAATTTTCGAGAATTATTCATGGAGCACGGAGGAATCGATCCCTTGAAAGACGCCTGCACCATTGCCAAAGCGCGTTCCTTAGTGTACCGCCAACGATTCATCCCCGAGAACACTCTAGCTGTCATAAGTCCTCAAACGACCAATTTTGTCAAACGTCAATACTCGGTCAAAGCCCTACGCTGGTTACATTACTTGTGCGACAAGGAAGACAAATGGATCCAACATGCTCGCAACGGAGGAGGCGAAAAAGCCATCGGAAGGTATTCAGTGGATGGCTGGGACTTAGAAAACCCCAAGATCGTGTACGAGTTTAACGGGTGCTTATTTCACGGATGTCCCATCTGCTACCCTCAACGTGACACTAAAAATCAGGTTTTACAACGGACCATGGAAGACCTGTACCAGGCCACTTGTCAGCATCGTGTGAAGTTAGAAGAGCAAGGATACCAAGTGGTAGAAATGTAGGAACATGAGTACGATCACCGTTTGAAAACTGATCCTGAGGATAAGCGCATCGTGGAAAGTTACATGCTGGTGGACCAACTAAACCCGCGGGACAGTTTGTACGGAGGACGGACGAATGCCACCTGTTTGCTGTACCAAGCCGACGAGGAGAAAGGAGAGGAAATCAAATACTTGGACGTGTGTTCTCTGTATCCGTACGTGTGCAGATATTGTCACTTTCCCGCAGGGCACCCACAATTGCTGACGGAACACATCAACCTGGAAAGCAGTCTACAATACGAAGGATTGATCAAGTGCAAAGTTTTGTCTCCCACGAACTTGTACCATCCCGTTTTACCACATCATTGCCAAGGAAAACTGATGTTTCCCTTGTGTCGTACTTGTGCCGAAAAGCGCAACCAAGACCAACCTTGTCAGCACAGCCAGGAAGAATGTGCTTTAACGGGAACGTGGGTCAGCATGGAATTGTTCAAAGCTCTGGACCTGGGATACCAAATGTTAGAAGTGTACGAAATTTGCCACTTTCCCAAGACAGAAAAATACCACAAGGGCGACGAGACTCAGAAAGGCATTCTCGCAGACTACGTGAATGCTTTTTTAAAACTGAAACAAGAAGTCAGCGGCTATCCTTCCTGGTGCCACACTCCCGAAGACCAAAATAAATTCAAAGAGAAATACTGGGAGCCGTAAGGCATCACTTTAGACCACGTAGAGAAAAACGAAGGAAGGCGATCGTTTGCCAAGGTGATGTTAAATTGCTTGTGGGGCAGAATGGCACAACGACCGTGTTTACCCAAGACGGAGTATTTGACAGAACCTTCCCGCTACTTCCAGATGATTCACGACAAAACCAAATGCATGAAACACGTGGACGCCGTTCGCGAGGACTTGATCTTAGACAATTAGAAGAACTGGACTTTTTAGAAGCCGACGAATTTGGAAATTTGATCATTCCGGCTTACGTGACAGCCCATGCTCGTTTAAAACTGCACGAAGCTTTAAAACTGTTAGGAGATCGTGTGCTGTATTTTGACACGGACAGTTGCATCTACATCGATCGTCTGGGTCAACAACATCCTAACATCGAAGGAGACCGTTTAGGAGCCTGAACGGACGAGCATCCGGACGACAAGATTCTAAGTTTTGCAAGTGGCGGTCCCAAAAATTACGGCTACGAATACCGTGACCCACAAGGAGAAGTGCACACGGAGTGTAAACTGAAAGGATTGACTCTCAATTATCGCACCAGTCGACTAGTGAACTTTGGCGTCTTGAAAGAAGCCTTGCAGTCTGGACAGGATGGAAAATTTAAAGTGACCACCCACGAACCGCACAAGACTGTACGTTTGCCCACACACCAAATCGTTAGCCGACCCTTGGAAAAAGTCTATCAAATCGTGTGCCAGAAGCGAGTACGGCTTCCCAATCACCTCACTTACCGTAAGTTCACACCGATATTGGAGCAAATAAAAAGTGACAACGTCCAAGACCAATAGTTCATTGGAACTACCAATCCCAAGCGAGAAGGATGAAACCTTTCAAGCAACAAGTATCGAGCGTAAGACTCAAGCCCAATGAGAAACTCGACTACGATGCTGTGCCTTGCGATGGCAGGGATGCCGTACGCTATGACCTCAGCGATTCAGTACCACATCATGGAAATTTTGCTACGACTGTACCTACCATGGAAAGTGATGCTGTGCGTATTAAACCTGGCGGATGCGAAAGCGATGCCACTCCTCATCGTACGTCTTTTCACTTTACTGGTTTTCATGGTGGATGTCATCATGGACGGCTACCACCCTACGGATGTCATCCAAAACTGAGCAAACTCCTGCATATTTCACCGTACCCTCATCGAAATGAACCTGTGAAAGACGAATATTCGTTCCCTGTGCGTTTGCCTGAATACTGCGACTTTGAAAGTCGAATCCAAAGCTTCCGTGGAAAATGGCCAAAATATCTGGGAGGAACTACCCCCGTAGAATTAGCTAGAGCCGGATTTATTTACTTGGGTGAAGGGGATAAAGTCAAGTGCTTCAGTTGCGGTGTGTCACTTCACGAGTGGGAGAAGAAAGATTGCGCTTACCTAGAATATGCTCGATGGTCTCCAGATTGTCACTACCTACCTTTAGTGGGACCTCGTCATTGAAGTGGGCTTATCATGTCGTTTAAGAAACCAGCTGCTTGGCTAGGAGTTAAACGTTGGACAACACCTAGACAAGTATTTAAACCCCATTGGAAAAATAATCTTCAAGCATTACCAAACGAATTGCAAGAGAAGATCTACAAGGACATTTGGCTGGGACTTGCCAGAGCAAGATCTCGATGGGTGACTGAGGAACTTTTATGTCGAGAAATTCACAAGAGGAAAGTGACAAAAGTCAACAAACAAGTCAGATTTCTCTGGATCAAGTGTGCGTTCTTCCGTGTATTTCTCTGGATCAAGTGTGCGTTCTTCCGTGTATTCCGCTTTAGACCATTTACATTTGAAGATTTTATTGACATTCTTGACCGTTCCTGGAATGGCAGTGGCCAGAAATTACTCACTACATTCGTTACTTTCGCTCTAGGAGAAGTGTTTGACTGACGTAGTCATTGATACTTTACAAGAGAACATTCGTGGTTTGCCTGTGAGTTGAGAGAACGCATTTACCGCGAGTTGGTCAAAATACAAGTGAAACTCAAAGAACAATTGCATCCGTTACGTCACCGATGTTTGAACCACTGGTACCTGAATGCTATAAAAGGACTGATTCTGATGAAAGTGTTCCAATGGTCAGACATTGTTCGACTACCCCTGTGCGAGAAGGATTGGTTTGTTACTGATTCTTTTTACTACAAGGTAGACATACTGCAACGAATTCCAGAAGAAGAGTTAGAGGGTTACCAAAATATTTTACACAACGTAAACTTAGTTCAAGAGGAAACGTCTGAACAATATGTGATGTGCAAGTTAGTGACTAAACAATTTAGATCCGCCACTTGAGTACTATCATCTTTTTGCAGAAAGTGCACTTATTGTCTCCGACAAAAAGAGGTATTACACTCTCACTGGAAAGATGTACGTGACTGGAAAAGTTGGGGTGTCGAGGTTTGGACAAAAGAAGTGGCACACTATGCCCAAGATTTGTCATCCTAAAAAGTTAAAACATTCAATGAAAAAAGTAATTTTTAAACCAGTGTTAGTGGCAGTGCCAGAAGAAGAAGTCGTGACCAAGGAAAACCACTCTCTTCAGGACACGACCGTTATCGACATCCCCGAAAGGCCATTCCAGGAGGACTCTTGTGTGACTGTGCCAAGAAGTGTAGAGACTCTAAGAACATTACATACTGTCCCTGCAATTCCACCTCTTGATCACCACAAATTTTGTTGTACAGAGACTTGTTTATATTCCACTATGATCGTTTTGATGTGTCTTTTATTCATGTACTTAACCATTTGGCTTTTATGTATTTTTGTCTTTCGTGTTGTTCACAATTAAAGATGACAAAAAAGTATAAAAACACTTGTCTTGTCTGTCTTCCTGTCAAAAGTGACTTTCCTTATACTACTACTACTGTGGCTACCTCTACTGTCTCTGCTCCCTCTTCCTCCACTTTCAAAGTCATCGACGAACACGTAGATCGGACTAGTTGGGAGGCCTTGTATCTTCGCCATCCCTTTAACATGCTCATTCCCGGAACTAGCGGTTCAGGCAAAACTGAATTTGTCAAACGTTTGATCGAACATAAACATCATTTGATCGATCGTCCACTTCAACGAATCGTGGTGTTACAAAGATTGGCAATCGGCGTACAGCCTTCTGCGAGAAAGTCAAGGCGATTTCGTCGTCTTTGTGGAAGGCATTCCTGGCGAAGACGACGGGATCGTGTCTGACTCTAGTCAAACCCATTTGGTTATTTTTGACGACATGTTAGGAGAAGACGAAGAAGAAATTAAACTCTGGTTTACGCGCAAAGGGCATAATAGCAATGCCAATGTCATTTACATCACTCAAAATTTGTTTCAACAAAGTAGAGCCCATCGCACCATCAGTCTCAATGCTCATTACGTGGTCTTGTTTAAAAACCCTAGAGATAAATCGCAAGTGCAAGTGTTTATCAAACAATTAGGAACGCCTTGGCTGACTCATGCATACGACGATGCCACTCAAACCCCACACGCTTATTTACTCGTGGATTTAAAACCCACCACCCCCGATTATTTGCAATTTTGTACCCATCTGTTTCACCACTGGTGCCATGACGGAGGGCCTGTCGTGTACACGTCCCCTTCGTCGACTTAACAACAACCACAACCACCAAAAATATCTATTAAAACCTTTTGTCACTTTGGCTCTCTCTCACACAGCGTCAACATGACGTCCCTTTAGTCTCATCGTGCCTTGTACGGTATCAGTCGCGAGAAAAATCCACAAGTACGTGCTCGTGTCTTAGAAACTAGTCTCAAAGAAGTCTTACGACGGTTTAAGGTGTCAGCACGTCAATTGCTGCAAGGTATCATTCAGATTCCACATCAAACCAAACGTTTTTTTTGAGAGAAACAAAGTAGCCTTGACGCAACTAACCGACCGATTCTCGCCTTGACACTCAAACCAAAAAGCAAATCATTTTGAAACCTGGAGGTAGCGGTTCTTTGGAGGTGTCATCATTCGTTCCCTCTTAAAATGGGATCCTAATGCTCCCAAAGTCGTCCCGAAGAAAAAAGTCACACCCAAACGTACCCAGAAGAAAAAGAAAAAGAGCAACGGTGTCAAGACCAGGTCACAGCCACACAAAAAACAAAAAAAAAAAAAAAAAAAAAAGAAAAAGAAAAACCCACAGAAAACAGCTTCTTTCCGCAAGATAGGTACTGCCGCTAGGACGCAACCTTACATTCGAAAACCACGACCTACCACAACAACAACGGTGATCGCGTCTCCAGTAGCCTCAACATCTTCCACTTCTCCGTTGCTGGTGATGCCTGCCAAACCCGATTTGACACGCGTCTTTCTTAATTTGATCAAACATTGGAAACCCATGTCTCCAAAAACGTCTCCTCCAGCGATGACACCCTCTTCCTCTTTAGCGGCAGTGGCCGCTGCTCACAAAGTACCTGCCCCGAAAATCAAAGTCCAAGTGAAATCAGGCATGTTTAAGAGTTTACTAGATTTGTCCAAGCAAGAACTGTCCCGATTGAGTCCGTTGCGAACTCCTCCACGACACGTGATGCCTGCCAAGAAAATGATACGACGAGCCGACAATCAGTGGCGACGCATTCCAGTATAAAAACGACCTGAGGCAAACGATAAGTTTAGTGTTTTTGTGCTCCTGAACGTCCAAATATGTCCCCTCCAAGAAGTGCACACCGTCACCATCGTCGTTCTTCTGTCCAAAAAGGAAAAGGAAAAGGACAGTCACGTCATCCAAAAAAACACTATTCGCCAAGCATCGGCGTCACCCCCAGAAAAGACACACTCGTCCGAAGAAAAGAAGAAGTCACCGAAGAGGAGGAATGTTTGACAGGGAGTGGATAAATGAGATACTCAATCTAGCTAAATACTGTCTCAAAAAAATAAGATTAAAGGACGCATGTGAAGTCATGGACTTTAGTGTATGTTGTGCACCAAAAGATGTCCCCTCATCGTTGTTCCCCTGTCCAGAAAGGAAAAAGAAAAGGACAGTTTCGTCATCCGAAAAAACGCTTAGCCAAACATAGATTTCTCCCCCAGAAAAGACACACTCGACCAAAGAAAAGGAGAAGTCACGAAAGAGGAGGATTATTTGGCGATTTTGGAAAACACATTGTCACCTTTATGACGAAGCGATAGTCCCAATAAAGGATAAAAGGCTGTGTGACAAGTCATCGACATTAGTGTATTTTTTGGTGTGTACCCTGGAACCAACGAACAAACCGAGAAAGATGTCACCTTCCAAAAGACATTCCTCTTCTACCCCCAAAGGAAAGAAATGGAAAGGACTGCCACCTCGTTTAGTCAAATATTGCGACATGTTGTTCGTCCTGTCCAAAGATCCTCCACCCATGCGAAAAAAACTCATTCAAACTGCCTCCAAAGGTGTCATCGATACCGTGAGTGAATGTTGTCTGAATGTCTTGAAAGGTACGATACCTTTGTCTAAACATCAGAAAGAATGCTTAGCCAAACATCGACACGTTCTTCTCCAAATGGTCCAAAAGAAAATACCCATTCGTCAAAAGATAAAGATGTTTTGTGCAACGCGGAGGAAATGCCATTTTAACCCTGTTAGGACCCTTGCTGGGAACCGTAGGAACACATATTCTGAAAGGAGTATTGGGAACAATGTCAAGAATCCTGGGATGAAGATAAAAGGTCAAGAAGATAAAAGGGACCTCTGAAATTAAAAGATCTCAGACGTAACCCTTGAAATCCGAAAGAAGGACAAAATCTGGCTTTAGTACCTTACAAACGATGGATGGAATACCATCGTTGGCAAGAACAACGAACCCCGCATTTACCTCCCAATCCTCGTTTGACCGAGATGTCCCAGTTACAACACGAATTGCAATCATTATTGGATCGCAGCGATTTGTCAGAAACGGAAAAATCGCAACGGTACGATCAATTGTTGCAACGACTGCAACTCTTTCACTAGGAAGCTTTAGACGAAACAGCTCTACCCAATCTGAAAGATTTTAAAGCTCTGATGAAAAATTCACCAACAACACCACTACCACCCCCATCGGTCAAGACAGAAGCAGCGCCACGGTTGCCTGAGGAAGAAGAGGCAAGAGAAGTCTTTCAAACACCGTCAGCAGTTCCCATCCCTAGTAAGATTGCAGCGTCCTTGTTGACCCCTTCTCCTACACCATAACGGGAGGAACTTAAAGCTTGGGTTAAAACGATGATGTCAAATCCACCTTCGACAGAAGTGAAAAAGAAAGAAGGGAAAGCAGAAGTATAAAAGAAAAGAAGACCAATGCCATTCCAGAACTGCTACCACCACCACTACCACCAAAACTACCTTCGACTTCTACTCCTGTGGCACATCGGACACGTAAAGCCGTTTCTAAATCACTTCAGAGTACCATCAGCGAAGAGTGGATTACTAATTAAACAATGGAGAAGGTGTTAGCCAGAATTTACTACGATCCATCCCATCCTGCAGGTTACGGAGGGGTTCAGAAATTGTATCGTGCTGCCAAAACTCGACTGAAAAGTGTTCGTTTATCCAAGTGCAACGCTGGTTACAAGAACAAGCCACGTACACCTTACACAAACCCATTCGACGAAAATTTTCCAGAAGTGGCACACGAGTGGAAGGAATCGATCATCAATGGCAAGCTTATTTACCTGATGTCTCTCATTTGGCCACCTACAATCGTGGTTACAAATATTTGTTTTGTGTCTTCGACGTCTTTTCCAAATTTGCTTGGGTCGTACCATTTACTTCCAAATCGAGCAGTGAGTTAGTGCAAGCCCTCCAACTGGTGTTGAAACAAAGCGGACGTCACCCTCTTCGATGGCAAACCGACAAAGGCACCGAATTGCTGAACCAAGCTTTCCAAAAAGAATTGAAGAAACGTGACATTCATTTTTTCACCACCGAGAATCCCGAAACCAAAGCCTGCATCGTGGAACGTTTTCAACGCACCTTGAAAGAACGCATGTGGAAATATTTTACACATCAACACACTCTCAAATACATCGACGTCTTGCCACACCTAGTCCAATCGTACAACCAATCTTACCATCGGAGCATCGGACGTGCATCCTCCCCAAGAAGTGACTCCCGATAACGAAGTGACCGTCTTCGAGCGCCTGTTTGGTACATCCCCAACAGTGACTGTCCCCAAGAAAGGTGGAGTGTTGGCAGCAGGAGATTGGGTGCTCATTGGCAAAACCAAACGCACTTTCGACAAATTTACTTACCCAATTGGACCACCGAATTCTTTCGTGTCACCGAACGAGTGCGTGGCCGTCATCCTCCCGTCTATAAATTGGAAGACATGAACGGGGAAGTGTTAAAAGGAACGTTTTACTTACCCGAGTTGCAACGTGTGACCAAAAAAGAAGACGACGTGTACGAGATAGAAAGCATTCTCGATCGAAGAACCCGAAAAGTGGGAAAACGACGTGTCAAAGAAGTCAAAGTACGTTGGAAAGGATATCCTCCCAGTTTTGACTCTTGGATCGACGCTTCGCAAATCATCGACTATAAAAAGAAGTGACCATTATGCCCTTCAACACAGCCTTAGCTACTTCAGTAACCACTCTTTCCCCTAGTTCTTCTCTGCAAGATCTACAAAAGCAACCCTTGTGGGTGTGGTGTGGAGAACGTGTGTCTTAAACGCAAATCGTCTTTTTCTGCCACATCTTTGTGGTGTATTGTGTCATCGGTGCTGTCATTGCCAATTTGAGTTCGCAACAAGGAGACAAACAATTGTGGACGATTTTACTCAGGAATTGCATTTGTTACCTTCTTCCCAAATCCGCCTCTGAAATATTTCTCTAACGGGAACAACAACGGGAGTCATGCGTCCAACGTTAGTCCACCGTCCAACAGTCACCCTAACCATCCTCTTTTAGACACTCCTCTGACTTCCAGCGACCCCTCGGACAATAGAACTCTGGAATTATGAACAACCAATTTTACTTAACGTTGTCCAGTGACAGTTCCATGGAGGTGTTTCCCAATAATACCTTATGCTGTTACACGGCCAAATTATCTCAAGCCATCCAATTGGATCACGAAGCCCACTGGGAAGTGGCTTTAGTGGAAATGATTCACCCTACACAAATCAAAAACATCGTCGAAAATCAAAACACTTTTACGGTAGAAGTTCATGACGAGCAAGTGCAACAACACTTGGATGAACGCAGCGGTGTAGCTGACTCCATGAAATCACAAGACCCCAAAGCTAAACGGACCACTTATCGGTTGAAAATTCTCTCAGGCTATTATTTTTGTGGACAACATTTGGTAAACGCTATTGCTAATAGATTCAAAAAAGTGTTTGGTAAAACCTTGGAGAAAACCAAAAAAAAGTGTCACGATCGAATACCACAAAATAGCTCGTCGCCTAATGATAACATTTTGAGAGGACAAAGTATTGGCCATTACATTTTGTCCTGAATTGTATGACATTTTGGGTGGAGACCCTAAGTTGATCAAGATTGCAAACGAAATGCCAGCCGTGACCAGTAACTCGGATTTTGCGAAATATTTTCGATTCCCTGTAGAAATGAACCAAGGACTGAATTTGATCTTGTATACTCCGATGTGGCGGAGTACAACGTGGTGGGACACACCTCCGTACCGTTACTGCGTGTCATTCCTTTCAAAGTGGATTCTGCCACGAACGCTGACGAGGAAGGTGGAAACACCTATCATGTTCACCGCGAATTTGTACATCCTCACTATTTGCCCGTCAGTAAGTCGTATTTCGACACTGTCAACATTACTATAAAAGGAGATCTGGGACAAAATATTCCATTCACCAAAGGGAAAGTCACAGTGAAACTCCATTTTCGAAAACGATTACTCTAACCCTTTGTCAGTCATGTATCCTGTGTCCCAAGGAGTCGCTCGACAGCGAGGACATGGTTTAGGAGATATGCTAAAATCAGCCTTTCGTTCGGTGGCTCCCGTTTTGAAACCGATGGTGACACGGTGATTGCACGCCTTGAAAGATGCCGCGTTGACGCAAGGTAAAGAATTCTCCAAAATGTCATCATTGACAAACAAAATCCTAAAGAAGCTTTCTTGAGAGCAGGCAAACGGGCAAAGACATTTTCGATCGACGAGAAACTCCTATAAATGCCCTGGGCGAATCCGAGTCAGTCATTCCTGCTTCCCTAACGCCACAGCAAGGACAAGGCAGAAAAAGACGACGAAAACACCCCTTCAGAGGACTTCACACCCCTAGAGCTAGAAAGACTAAGAAAAGAAAAACCGTCCGAGAGTTAGACTTTTTTGATTATTAAATCAGAGTAAATGATGCACCGAGAGTCTTGCGCTTGTTCCAAGTCGGACCTGGATCTGTTTGCCATGTCACCCACCATGATGACAATGCAAGAATCCCAATGGGTCGAATTTCATCCCGTCTCCTCTTTGACGGATTCAGCTCCCATCGAGTTTGAAATCAAAGGACACCCCGAAGATTACATCGATCTGAATAGCAGTTGCTTGTATCTGAAACTGAAAGTGATCAAAACCGACAACACCAATCAGGGAGCCAATACCAGAGTAGCTCCCGTCAACAAATTCATGCGTTCCTTGTTGAGCGAAGTGGATTTATGCTTGAATGACAAACTGGTCAGCAGTAGCATGGATACTTACCCTTACCGAGCGTACCTAGAAAATATCTTGACGTACGGAAATGAGGCCAAGAACACTCATCTGGATGCTTGCCTGGTATGGAAACCTGACACCGCAGGTGAGAACACGTTTAACGACACAGCCCTGATAGCCGATGTCAATCCTCACAATGTGGGTTTTAACGACTGTCGAAAGAAAATCCTGCAAGGTCGTAGTTTAGAACTGATGGATCGCTTGCATTTGGACATGTGGTTGGAAGACAAGTATTTGCCGAACGGAGTGGATATTCACCTGAGATTAAATCGCAGCAGTGCCGCTTTCCATTTGACGGCTCATGCTAACGAGTACAAAACCATCATCCAAGAAGGCAGACTTTACGTGCGCCGCGTAGAAGTGTTACCTAAAGCGGGAAGCGACATCAGTCACACATTGAGCAGAACAACCGCCAAGTATCCGATACGACGTGTAGAAGTGAAAACGTTCACCATTGCTGCTGGACTCCGATCCAAGATCGAAGATCATCTGTTCCAAGGACAGTTACCCAAACGTTTTATCGTTGGCGTCGTCAGTACTGCAGCCCTCAACGGAGCCCACGATCAAAATCCTTTCCAGTTTAAGCACTACAGAGTGTCCAAGATCGAAGTCAGTCGCGATGGCAAGACCTTGTGTACCAGACCCTTCGAACCTAACTTTGCCCAGTAGAATTACTTGAGATGATTCTTGTCCCTGTACGAAGCTAGCAGACAACTAGGAACCAACACCAGTCACGGTATTTCGTACGACGATTATGTCGGAGGTTACACTTTGTGGGCCTTTGATTTCACTCCAGACCAAGGCAGCGACGAGGGACATCTCCACTCTATAAAATCTTGTCAACTGCATGTGGAACTTCAGTTTGCAGAAGCTCTCGCCGAGACGGTCAACTTCATCTTGTATGCCGAATTCGATAATACCATAGAAATCAACAGTTTGAGAGAAGTCATTCTAGACTATTAGAAACAATGGAAGACTCTTATCCCTCATTGAATGGTAGAGAATCTTTGGAAATGGAATGGGAGGATAGCGTGATAACAGAACCCCAAGACCAAGACAAAGATGGCCAGAAGAAGAACAATATTTAGTGTCCTGTTTTGCCAAACACCTGGCTGATAAAATTATGGAATTGAGTAAGAAAGATTGCTATGGAGTCAAAACGATCATCCCAGTCAAATTCAACACGATAAATGTTTGATCATGAGTCAAGAAGAAAAATTGGACGAGTATCTGGACGACTCTTGGAGTCTCATCTCAGAAGAAGCAGTGTTGCATGAGTGGTATAATGGCTTGCGTAATCATTCCTGCCCACCATTGTCTACTGTAGAGATCTATCTCATCGAATCTTTCTTAGCCCAGAGTGCGGAGACGAAGCTAAGAAACGGCTACTTGACAGAGCTTTTCAAACAAAAAGTCAGAATTGAAATGATGACTTATCATTTCCTTTGAAAAAAATACAACAAAACAAAAAATGGATACCTGGGAACTTTATTACCTTTTGAACAACAGTTCGTACACTGCTTCTTGGAATCCTATCGTGTGCGCTAAAGATGAACTACCTCATCGCAAACCTCAAGACCATCAAGCTTATGTCATCAACACGGATGACAGTCATCTCCGAGGACCTCACTGGGTCGCCGTCTACTTCCTTCAAGAGGATTGTGTGGAGTATTTTGATTCGTATGGATTACCACCTTTGGAAGACGACATCATCGACTTTATGAGAAGAAATGCCCAGATGACACGCTTCAATAATGTGAAATTACAAGGCAAAGATTCCATGGTGTGTGGACAATATTGTGTGTATTTTCTTCATCAACGTAGTCTTGGATATCCTTTAGAACATTTAGTGACTTATTTTGATAGTAACTCTTCTAGAAACGATGAGAAAGTAGATCGATGGTTTTGTGACCATTATGGCTATCTTTTGTCTTTAGTTAGGAAACGTAGTGTACATCAATGGCCTCATGACTTCCATCAGTGGAAATCTCACATGATTTCACAACGTTGTCAACCTTGTCAAAAATAGTTAGTTGATGTTATTGTTAATTGTTAGTGGTTCATTGTTTGTTGAATAAAAAAGTTGTGTTTTGAAAAGATGTGTCTGTCGTTTGTTTTCAAAAAGGACTGTGAATATATGCTCTTTGACTTCTCTCTATCCCTCACCATGACATTCGCTATCATAACGTTTCGTCCCAACTAAAAACCCTAGTAAGGATGTTTTCTATCGCGTCCGCGTTTGAACCATATAAAGCAGGGCAGTCTCCAGTCTGGCCATCCACTGTTGACTCGTCAACCTATGAATATCCAAGCTGAACGAAGCTTACGTGAATTTACATCGTGTCAGGCTAAACCTGATACCGAAGCCTGAAGAGATAGAGAATGTCAGGATGTTATCAATAGCCCAAAGCCAGGTAGAAGAGGTCTTCAGAGAGGAAATCAAGAAAGAACAAGAAGAATGGACAGAGAAGTACAGACTTCGGAAGCAGAGAGAACAACAACAACAACAACAGCACCAGCAGCAACAGCAGCAGCAAGAACCAGACAGAGGTTTTGTCGACTGTCGAGTAGACACCAAAAAGTTCTCGTTCTCTTTCCGCAGAAGCAGACCGTATCGTATAGGAAAGCCTACCACCAGACGGGGACGCAATCTTAGGCAGTAAGAAAAGATTGCCATCACTCCCCGTCAACAAAAACAGCCCTTTTCAGGGCTACCCCCAATACGCTCGAAAAGACATACTAATTCAAATTGCCAAAAAATTTGTGCGTTTATGTTTTTTAAAAAAAATTAGAATTGTGTCTATAAGCACTTCGTTTCTTTTGTAAGGAAAAAAAATCCACACATCGTTTCTCTGTCTTGTCCAATCGTGCATGTCTGTATTTGTAAGTAAAAAAAGTCAACGTGAGTGTTTCTTTTAGATCCGCGCGTTTGATGTGATGGTAAGTTTTGGTGTCAGGGGATGTTTACCTTCACGTCCGTGCTTCAAGTATATAAAGCGACGCGATCGTCAGTCTGGCTACGCATCGTTGACTCGTCAACACTGAAAATGAATAGCAGAATCGCAAAACTTTTAAAACTCCAAATGCAGCTGGAATATTCTAGGAGACTCCTGGACGAGCTGGCTATGGAGGCTATTGCATAAGAAGCCAGGATAGAGGAGTAGGAAGAGAAGAAAAAGAAAGAAGAGGAGAAGGAAAGGAAGCGAGGGATCCTGCCCCACTTCAAACTGAGACCTCTGTGTGAGGTCAAGCCTGAAGTGAGGACACCAACACCTCCACAGCCACCACTTCCACAACAAAGACAGCCACAGCCTCTACCACTAGTGCCACCAGTACCAAGAACCGCTGTTCTCCAGGCAGACAAGTGGGAGCAGGAAGCTTTGGAGGAATTGGAGAGACAGCGGGAAGAGTGGGAGCCACAGAGACCTCATCATCCCCGGGTCTGGCATAGGAGAAGACAGAGGGAACAAGTATTCACTATCCCTCAAAGAGAAAACTGGGATGATGAGGCCACTCAAGCCACGTCTGCGCTCCCAATCAAACGCATTAATTGGGAGAATGACTGGAGCCGGCGATGCGTGTATGGGGAAAGGCCTGGGAGATGTCATCACTAAACGGGTGCATCTGAAGTTCTAAAAAACCAAGCCCTTCTCAGGGCTGATCAGATCTCTAGGAAAGAGACTATTCAAGTTGCCAATTTGTGTGAATGTGAAGTAGTGTGACTATAAACACTCACTTCTTTACTGACGTGTGTGTGTATTTGCGTTCTCGTTCGTTTTGTGTGGATAGTAGGTATGGCGTGTTTTATGCGTTCTCGTTTGTTTATGTGGATAGTATATATGGTGTGTTTTATGCGTTCTCGTACATTTGTGTGGATAGTATAGTGTGTATGTTTTATGCATTCTCGTACGTTTGTGTGGATAGTAGGTATAGTGTGTTTTATGCGTTCTCGTACGTTTGTGTGGATAGTATATATGGTGTGTTTTATGCGTTCGCATTTGTTTGTGTGGATAGTATAGTGTGTATGTTTTATGCATTCGCATTCTTTTGTGTGGATAGTAGGTATGGTGTGTTTTATGCGTTCCCGTACGTTTGTGTGAAGTCAGTGTAAGGGATGTTTTCCTTCACGTCCGTGCTCCACGGATATAAAGCAGAGCGCTCGTCATTTGTGCCATTCTACACGGAATAAAAAAAAAATGGCAAGTAACTGGGAGAGGATGCTCAGATTGCAGGAAGTGGTAGATAAAATAGCTATGGGGGAGGAGATGCTATTGAGAATGCAGTTTGGGGCTTATAGTCCCCATAGACTAAGCCAGACAAAATCAGTAACGAACAACAGTGGCAGCGAACACAACAACAGCCTGCAGAGGAAGAAATTCTCCAACGACACTGGAGATGGATAGGCCACACACTCCGTAAGCCTGCATCCAGTACCATCAGGCAAGCACTTACCTGGAACCCACAGGGGAAAAGTAAGAGAGGCCGGCCAAGAAACACCTGGCGGCGGGACCTGGAGAAGGACCTAAAGAAGACAGGCCACACGTGGGGACAGCTGGAGAGACTTGCTCAAGACCGAGATGGCTGGAGAGAGTTTGTTGGCGGCCTATGCCCCAGCAAAGGGGCCACAGGCGTAGATGAGATGAGAGAGACTAAGCATGGAAATTAATAATTTAAAAAGAAGTAAGGACATATTAAATGAGATGATTAGAATTGAAAAGGACGAAAAGGAAGATATAGAAGACAAAAGGAGGATGAGAGAATGGAATAAAAAGATAGTAAAGGAAGAAGAAAATGAAAAGAGGAAGAAACAGAAAGAGGAGGAGGAGAAGGAAAAAAAGGAGGAGGAGGAAGAGAATGAGAAGAAGACAAAAAGTGTAGGACAAAAGATAAGAAGTTGGTGGAGGAAAAGAAGAACTTAGAAGAAAACAAAGAAGAAATCCAAAGGCCCTTTTCAGGGCCATTCCACTGCCTAGAAAAGATTTATTCTTTCTTGCCTATATATGTGTTATCTATGTATTTATCTATGCCTCTCTCTCTCTATTGCATTTGTCCCTACCTAGAGTAGCTGCGCGTGTTCAGGTCAGCCACTTGCTACATTGTTGCAAGTGTCCAGTACCGTGACGTCACCCTACCTGTTCCATTCCTATTGTCGCTATACAGACCCCATATTCCCCATGTTAAATTCCCATATGCGCCATATCGTCCCAGGGTGTGCCATTTTTTCGGAAAAATCTGTACCCCATATCGTCCCAGGCTGTTTTTCCTTCTTTGGCCTCATGCTCCATATCGTCCCCTATTACTACTTGTGTAACATTGCAAGAGAAAGACAGAGAGCTGAAAAATGTCGATAATAGTGAAATGATTTCTAACGAATTGAGCTACAGGCGTTTTGTAATATGTGTCTGATGTGTAATATGTGAAGGCATTGGCATTTGCAACATTTCTGATGTCTGGCAGTTCACCATCCCAAGCCTAAATACGCAATGGATTTAAAGATGAGTAAAATGGAAGTTGGGCAGAAGTATTATTCAGTAACGCAGGATTACTATTACACAATGTGTATGTATGTGTAATGTGTATGTGTGTATGTGTATGTGCGTATGCATGTGTGCGTATGTGTATGTGTGTCTGTGTACGTGTGTGTATGTATGTATGTATGTATGTATGTATGTATGTATGTATGTATGTATGTATGTATGTATATATGTATGTATGTATGTATGTATGTATGCATGCATGCATGCATGCATGCATGCATGCATGTATGTATGTATGTATGTA